>JAPFSE010000083.1:0-91263 GCA_030777785.1 Beauveria caledonica | reverse complement strand
CCCATTACTATATGTCTTCAAACCAGCCTGCATAAATATGGCCCCCCCCCCCCTCTTTCCAGAAACCCCTCTTCCCCAGACAAAACATATGTGGAATTAGTGGCATCAATAATCCGAAATCCTTAAAAAAGAGACTTCTTTTTTTAAGCAGCAAGTCAATCGGCTCAAGTTTGATCCGCCAAACTCTAAAACCCGCCTTAACCCCCGTGAAATGGGCTTTCTAGCGCATCTAGACCAATGGCGATGCTCCGCGTACAACTTTTCGCGGCGCGCACTTTGTTTCATTCGCGGGCGTCTCTAATAATTCATTCCAAATTTAGAGCCTTTTTAACACGTCAACGAAATAAGACGACAGCAGTCTAAACAATGGGCTATTCATTCCACGACATGGATCAAGGCAAGCATCCATCAAGTCATTGCAGTTTTATGACCTGAGCCACCTCTGCTCGACCGGTTTGTCAATACCTCGGCTGACCAGGCACATGGCGCGGAACTAATTATTCACTGTTGCCGATCACCATCTTATTTACCCTGCCTGCCCCCCAGCCCTGTCGGGCCAGCCCATCACAAATAACGGTAGCAGTACTCCGTACTGGGTATTCCCACCGGCTCAAGGGCGCTAGGTAGCGGCGTGCGGGCATACTTTGTAACTACTTGGTAGGTTAATTAGAAACAAGACGAGTCGAGAGCCCTTTGGTTGCCTTGTTGCCAGCCCAGCGAGCGCGTTTCGGCGACTCACGTCAAGTAGATGTGCAAATGATGCGTAGTAATCTGGCCGTTGCTGACGCTGCCAACTACGCCAATGCAGTGTGCCACCGACGTGCGTCTGCGAGGCTTGATCATGACGGACGGAAGTTGAGTTTAGTCCTTGGCTCAAGGGTTGGCTGAGAGGTGCGGAAGAGAGCCGCAGCAAGTCCCGAGCAGTACAGAACCATCTTGATACGTTTTACTATAATAAGAGTGTTTGCCAAAATTGGGGGCCAGTCTGCCCACATCGTTTGCCCTTGCGATTCATACAATCAGGATGGGACTTGACTGGTGGACGTACTTGATGGAGCGCGATATGCTAGCGTAAAAGAGCATAATCATCAAAAAGTGAGACAGCTATCTCGATATTCGAGCGATTCATACCGCGACGAGCATCATACAATGGAAGCCGATAAGAACCGGGCAAGAAAACTGAAATCCCTTTGGAAATACAGATGCCTTTTGGATCGCAGAGTGGATCGCGGCCCGGTAGACGGGTTGGTATGCAACACCGTTGAAACCGCCAAGACATTTCCGAAAACAGTGTCGTAGAAACCTTATTCCAAGACTTCCCCTCGTGTTGCTGACGTGATATGGGACGGAGGAGTCGATACTGTTGATGCTACTTGGCCGCGCTTTACGATTCGTCTCGACCATGGTTAACCAAATGCCACGTCGTAGATGCGTTCTTATATCCAGTGATTCGTATTACATGACGACTATTAACTAGACATATATAGGCCATACACAGTCCCTATTTGCGGAATAGCAGTCTCACAACGGGCCGATCTGACATGCACTAAAAAGCACGAAATCGAACAGTCGCACCAATCTACACCCACCTGTACCAATTCTCACGCGGGTCTCCGAGGCACTCGCCTACAGTGACAGACCGGAAGCCATTGCGAAACAGCGACTTGAGGGCATACTCAGTCAAGTTGTATACAGACTGGTAGATGGTGTCATGCTCAATCTGCAGCCACTTGGTCTGCCGGGGGTTGCGCCCCTCGACGGCGTCGTCCCAAATGTTCTTGCACTTCTGGACCTGGTTCGGGGAGTTGTTTAGGTACCCTTCAGTGTCGAGGTTAAAGTACGTGACGTGGTAGCCGAGCTCGCCGAGCCAGCGGTCCGTCTGGTCATTGCTGGCCGAGTATGGGGGGCGCATGTAGGTCGGGAAGTAGCCGAGGAGGTCTGCGAGCGCCACCTCGTTGAAATACATCTGTCTGCGGAACTGGCTCTCGCTCAACGTGGTGAGGCGCTGGTGTGACCATGTGTGACTGGCAATCTGGTGGCCGCTGGCGGCCATGCGCTTGATGAGACGACCCCAAGAATGCGCAGGGTCGTTGATGGCGCCTTTGCCAAGATTGTTTCCAGTGACGAAGAATGTTGCTTTGGCATTGTAGCCCTGTCATGGTATGTATCGTTAGCAACGACGAGTCCTGGTTAATGCATCGCCAAAGAGAGAGGCGACATGGGATGTCCTGATACTTACCTTGAGAAGGTTCAGGAGATCCTCAGTATAGATATAAGGGCCGTCATCAAATGTCAGTGCGATATCACCATATCGCTCGCAATGATATATGCCTTCGCCGTAAGGGATATTGCCAATCTGCGGCCGCGCCACCTGCTCCGTGGCCGGTCCCTTGGGTCGTAGGTTGGCGTCACAACGCGGGCCGTAGTTAATCTGACAGTCCGGCGCAGAGCAGTACTCGTACCCAACTCCGCACCATCTGATGTATTCTTAGCCATGCATCGGAGAAATTTCAAGAGGCGAGTATGAGACTATACCCTGCGCTAGAGCAGCATTCGTCTTCAGCGCAGGCGGTGCCGAATTCTGCCCCGCAACGCCCATCCCGGGATCGAAGTTGTGATGTGTCATCGTCTGCTGATGCCTTGGGATGAGCCGCCACAATTGTAGCGAGCTGCAAAAGAGAAAGCAGTTGGAAGTACATTTCGGTAAACTGTTAACAAGTGGCTTGTCGATGTATCGCCTATGGCAGCAGAGAGAGAAATCGACAGACGAAAAGGCAATTCACTCCAAGCATTATATAGCTACGCTTCCGATGTTTTCTTCGTAACTGACAAATTGCATTCATCCGTTGTGTTGTGCAGCATCTTCGTGTTCTGCATGCTGAAATAAGCTCGGGGTACCAACTGCCGTCAGGTGCGACGTGAGAACGTTGGGCGCAGAAATCAGGTGCCGAGCTGTTCGGGTCGCTGCAGTCGATGCATTGTTGTGCGTCAATACTTGCCAGCTGCGTGCGCATGCTCGTATTAACTGCCACCTCTATACCACAGCAGCCGCAGAAGTGTGTGCGAGAAGAATGAGGGGAGCGGCTGATTGATGGATGCTGTACCCAACTGTAAGGGGAAACCCAAAGGCTGTTGGCTGACTGGTTGGCTGGCTGGTTGGCTGGTTGGCTGGTTGCGTGGGTAACTTGTCTTTGACCAGAGGCAAACTGCTGCGTTGATGCATCTTCCGCCAATTTGCCAATACATCCGCGCTAAGTATTTCGAGAGAAAATTCTTATCAATCGGTGGAGTCGTTAGGTGCCGATCTTCGTCAGCAAACTAGAGAAGCTTTGCCGCCATTGCGGCCGCGGCCGTGTAGCCATGTTGGTTCTTCAGTTGCCCCAGGACTTTGACCGAGTCTGTCAATACCGCCGGCACGAGGATGCTGACTCAATCTGCTTTGCGGATCTTTGCTCCGGTTCTTGGGAGGCTTTAGAGTTATCTGATTGAAAACATGGCTGGTCGGATATACGACTGCACAAGCGGAGACCGTCTCAAAAGCGGAACTAGTGGATGTGTTTGCTGAGGTCTGGGCTCAGAGAACAAAATTACCGCGCATGAGGAAGAAAGAAAAAGTCAAAATTCAGGTTTGGGGCCGTAGTTTGCATGACATGTTCTCCGGTATTTGTTGCCCAGAGCTGGATGTTTGCCATTGGACACTAGATAGAGAGGGTCCTCTGTTTCCTCCAGTAGCGGGATGCCGGGCTGCCGTACCAGCCGGACAAGACGAGGCAGCGAATGAAGTTGTTGGGCTGATCAGAGCCGACTCGACTGGCGAAGGTGTTGGCGTTAAAAAGTGGCCAAGACCAAAGAATCCCGGCATCCACGAGGGCCCAGGGCCCAGGGTGCAAAGCAGCTGAGCACTTGGACTTGGAACCCACAGTTTGTTTGTGGATATGAAGAATTATAATAACCGCAGATGGTTATTGCTTCTTGTGTGTGCAAGGTAGGCGCATGTGATTTGCGTGAGACAGGGCTGGAGTAGCGCGGGGAATGGCCGGGTGCGGAAGTTGCGCTGTAGGTAATCGCATTCCAGACCGAGCTGGGCGATTGAAGCCTGAGCGAGGTGAACTTTTTTTCTTTTTTTTGTCGGGTGCTCTCCCAATGACGGCAAATATCCGAAAGCACAGGAAAACAAGTCTGACCAGAAAATCTTGGCCATTCAAGTTGTTGCAACGCGAAAGCAAGCCACACGGGGCCAAGGAAAAAAAAAATCTTGTCGTGGTCCTTGACTCGCCCAGCTCTCAGCGACGAGCTCCACCAGTGTCCAGAAATACGTCGACCGCCGCTTCGTCGCTTTGCTAGGTGGCTAATTAACAGCTATCGGTACTGGTTTGGATGCAGCCCGTACACTGGCGAACCCGAGACGGTGTGGTGGTGTGGTGGTGGTGGTGGCGGTGGTGATGGTGGTTGGCATGCATCGTTATGCATCGAGACGGCCGAGACCGCAACCAGGCTCAAAGACCCTGTCGACCTGCCGACCTGCAAAACCGTCAGAACCAAGGGCACATGGTGGTCCTGAGACATGCCACCCACCAACCTGTAATATGCCTTGATCAGATCAGATAACTCGGGCCAAACCTCGAAACAAAACGAGGCGCATCCGTGGCGTCTTACTAGCACGACTAGTTGGCAATTGAGTTAGTTCTATCCGTAGTGCGAGTGGGGATGGGAGCATCAACAAGGGTGGCGTCTCCGAAAGGCGTCCGCATCCTGCATAGTAGAGGGCGAGAAAAACACTAGTTGCCTGATCAATAGTTAGTCTTTCGTACTTTTTCGGGGTGGGTAATCTGATCAATCCATGGATGGCCCGGCTCTGCCCTCGTGATGGTGACTGCGAAGTGTAGGTGGAGAGTTCTGCGCTCGGCGTTTGCAAAGGTAGGCAGGTTGTACTTAACAGCCCTCCTGCCCCCTCCTCATCGTCGGCTGTCTTACTCTTCGTCTTTTTGTCTTTTGTTGTCTTCATCGATAATACCACCACACCTTTGTGTTGCGCAGTCAGAAGCGGCTGATTTTCAGGGACGGTCTTAGCTGAGCGCAGATCACCAACAAAAACAGGCCCTTGACTCTACAGGATATCCATCCCAGACCTCCCGCCTCCCCCGTTGCAGCTACCCGACATCACCAGTCACCACAAGCTGCAATGGCTAGCTACAGCGCCCAGAAGCGCCTTCACCTCCGTGGTGCCGACGGAGAGGTTGAGGAAACGGTCGCCAAGGGCGATGTGACGCTCGCCGATATTGCTCGCGGCGTCAAGTCGCCTGGTGTCGCCCGCATAGAGGCCATCTCCGCCAGCCTGACCATGGTCGACCGCATCATCATCTTTTTCAGCACCTTTATCCTCGCCTACGCCTACGGTCTCGACGGCGGCCTACGCTTCAATTACCAGACGTACGCCACAAACTCCTTTGGTAAGCACTCGCTGCTCTCCACCATCAACGTCGTCCGTGCCGTCATCGCCGCCGCCGCCCAGCCCACCGGCGGCAAGCTCGCCGATATTTTCGGTCGCGTCGAGCTCCTCATCTTCTCCGTCGTCTGCTACACCGTTGGCACAATCATCGAGGCCGCCTCGAAGGACATTGGCACATTTTGCGCCGGTAGTGTCATCTATCAGCTTGGCTACACCATTGTCATTCTCCTCGTCGAGGTCATTGTCGCCGACATCACCACCGCCCGCTCCCGTCTCTTCTTCAGCTACATCCCCGCTCTACCCTTCATCATCAACGCTTGGATTTCTGGTGACATTCAAGCCTCTGCTACCAAGCACATAACCTGGAACTGGGGCATCGGCATGTGGGCCATCATCTATCCCATCTGTGCTCTGCCTCTCATCATCAGCCTCACCTGGGTCGGCATCCGCGACAAGGTCAGGGAGCGCGGTCTCTCTGGTTACCTCTCTCAGGCCTTCCGCTCTACCAACCCCGTTGCCCGGACCTCGGGCAGCAACGTCTTTGTCCGCTTCTTCAAGTTCTCCAACGAGCTCTTCTGGGCTCTCGACGGCATCGGCATAGTCCTCCTCATTGCCGTCTTTGGCCTCATCCTTGCTCCCCTCACTCTTGCTGGTGGCTCTGCAGGCGGTACGCCACCTAAGTGGGGGTCTGCCGGTATTATCGCGCCCCTCGTCATTGGCGTCTGTTGTATCCCCGTCTTCGTTTTCTGGGAGCTGCGAGCCCCCGTCCCGCTCGTCCCCTTCCGCTTCATGAAGGATCGCGCCGTCTGGGCCCCCATGGGTATCGCCGTCTTCCTCAACTTTGCCTGGACCATGCAAGCCGATTTTCTCTTCACCGTCCTCCAGGTCGCATTCGACTTTAGCGTCAAGTCTACTTCTCGCATTGCCCTACTGTACTCATTTGTTAGTGTCATTGTCGGTACCTGTCTTGGTGTTATTGTCTTCAAGGTCCGCCGTCTCAAGCCCTTCATCATTGCCGGTACTTGTCTGTTCATGGTTGCCTTTGGCCTGCTGATCCACTTCCGAGGATCCATCAGCGCTGACAGCGCGACCAGATCCGGTGTCATTGGTGCGCAGGTCGTTCTCGGTTTCGCGGGCGGTCTATTCCCTTACACTACGCAGGCCTCTCTGCAGATTCAGGTGCCCCACGAAAAGATGGCTGTCCTCACTGGTATCTTCCTTGCCACGTATAACATTGGCTCGGCACTCGGATACGCTGTTGCTGGTGCTATGTGGACGCAGCTGCTGCCTCAGGAGCTCGAGAACCGCTTTGCCAACCTTAACACCACCATGGCCCAGGAGGCGTATGGTTCGCCACTTACCTTCATCGTCAACCACCCCGTCGGCACGCCTGAGCGAACGGCCATGATCCTCGGATACCAGCACATCCAGAGGCTGTTGACTATTACTGGTATCTCGTTGTGTGTGCCGCTCATCATCTTTGCCCTTCTCATCCGCAACGTCTACCTCACCGACGAACAGAGCTTGGTCAAGGACTCGGATGCGTCCTCCTCCGACGAGGAGGTTCCCCAGACGCAGACGCACCTTGGCGGCGTAGAGAAGCACTAAAAATGGAACGCGTTGTTATGTATCACGTCCGGTCCAGGTACACATTGTATTTTGCCTAGGTGGAACATAGTTTTCTTAACAGTTCTGCAGTAGTCTTATCTTATATACCCTTACTCTGTTATTATACAATCATTTCTCCGGCTCGTGTACTTTCGTCGTAATGGCTCGTGTGATTCTGCGGCAGAGTAGTTACTCGGGCACTTACTTCAAGTTGTCCGAGATCCTCCGCACAGAGCTTTTCAAATACACTAGTCACCTTACTATCCCACGCTACACGGGCATCTCGACTTTCCCATCACGACGCGATCGACGACACCTCGACAGCTTATTAGCGTACATCATGACGTCGACGAATTCGATTCTCAGACCATTTATCAAAATACTCCTTAGCACAATACATCTCCTGCAATACAGCTCAAGATTTCAACGACAGAATGGTACTTTGCACGAAAGCGCCTTTATGCGCCGACCCATCTACTTGGCGCCCCTCTCCCTTTCCTTGTTTCCTGCTCCGCCGAAATGTGAGAGTAAAACATTACCACGTTTTGAATGTAAGCAGGACGGGCCGCGTAAATGGGTATTTAATCGACTAGCAAGTAAAACCAACCTGCCTTGGCAGTACTGTATAAAAAGCAAGAAAAGAAGAGGTCATTCCAATCGCTCGTGACAAAGCAAAAATTAGACGAAATAAAAAAGTAAGGTCATCAAATCAGCAACGCCAGCCTTGTTTTCCCGCCCCTTTGTCATGAAAAGCCCGATAAGAAAAAAGCACCGCATCCTCAACTACCGTCACCAAAATGGATTCGAATGGTAAATTTGTGAAAACAAAAACCGCTCCATCTCGTCCACCGGCCACGTCAAAGGCTCCATCATCTCATTATTCACGGTAAACGCAAAGCCCTCCAGCTCCGCGAGGTTGCCAAAGAGGCCGCCGCCGCTGGCCGAGCTCTCCCGCGACATGGCCGCGCCGTACGAGGCCTGCAGTGGCGTCTCACTCTTGGTGGCAATCTGCTTGGCTTCCGACTCCTCGTCGCGGCGACGGTCGCCCGCGGGCCCGTCACCGCGGCGGATGAAGAGCTGCAGGACCCAGTTGCGAAACTCCCAGGTGTTCTGCAGCTCGGCGAGGCCGAGCAGGCAAATCTTGGAGCGATGCTCGGCGCTGGTGCGCGCCATGCCTTTGGCTCCGCGCAGGTCCATGACGTTGAGGCACAGCGTGTTGGAGAGATTGGTGATAACGTGAATTTGCGCGTGCCGCAGAATGCCGCGCGGCAGCATGTCCTCGACAATGCGCACGGTGCGCGCGCCGGCTTGCAGCGCGTATTGGCCTTCTTGGTCAAAGTTGAACTCGGTAAAGCAGTTGCGGTAAAGGAGGATGAAGATGTTGTTGTAGGCCATGTGGATCATGCTCGCGTGGAGGCTCGGCTGCGAGCCAATGTCCTCGTCGATGCGCAGCGACGGAGTGAGGGTTTGTTTCCACTGGATGAGCTCGTCCCGGATCGCGGTGCGCTCGGGTTCAGTGGAGGCCTTGTGTGGTGAATACACAACGTCGACGACTTTCCCGAGAAACTTGCTGAGCTGTGTGATTCGGATGGTGTAGTCGATGGAGTCGTTCTTCTCTTCCTGTGACCTGGATGAGGAAAAGGCATGCTCGAAATCGCCCGCCTCCAGGCTCTCGACATCGCAGTCCTCGTCGCGAACTCTCTGCGGCAAGCCCAATGTAGCGGCGGTTTGCTTCTCATGCATATATACAGACCACCAAAGCCTTCGGGCAAGCTTCTTTTGATGATCAGGTACGCGGGCGTCTGGTCCGAGCCTGCCTTGTGTGCGTGAGCGATGCAGGCCTCGGCGCTGTGCAATGCTGATGGCGATGCCGAGCCAGTGCCTTGTGTCTTTTTCCTCGGCGACGCGGCCGCGCCAGAAGCTTAGGAGGATAAGGCTCTGGATGATGGTGAGACTTTGCGTTTCGACATTGGCATCGTACAGTTCTGTGGCGCGGTTATAACAGTTGAGCTTCACCTGGCTTCTGTTGCCAAGGCGAGCGTCGGCGAGGACAGAATCCTCGCAGTGTGAGGTGGCGACCAGGAGCAAGGACTGCAGCAGTAGCATAGAGAGTGAGCCAGTCTCAAACTGATGCCAGACCTCTTGCTCGTCCACAATGGGGCAAAAGGGATGGAACCACTGAAAGTAGGCCGTGAGGAGCGCTGTGGTGACGTGGTGAGGTGGGAGCGTAAATGGCCCATCGGGTCTGTTCTTGAGTCTTTCCAGGGCATCGTTGGCTTGAATCGGCCGATCTTTGGAGCCGGCCTGATAGGGCACCGAGTCGAGCTTGGCGACGGACGACGCGAAGTTGTCTGTGCCGACGTATCGAACGGACGAGGACTCGCCAAAGAAGATGGAGGCGCCGTATTGCTGCTTATCCTCGGACTTGATGTCGGGCTTGCTGCTGCGGCGGACGCCGCGGGACAGGGACGCGAGGGCGAGGGAGGCCTGGGACATTTCGTCGTCGTTGGGCGATGTGTGCTCGCTCTTGAAGACGAGGCTGGGCGGGTCGTCGGGCGGTGAGGCGGCGGCGGTGGCGGTGAGAGCTTCCCGTTGCAACGGCGGTTGTGGAGGAACGACGGGAAGCTGCTCGTGGTCGGGCCGCTGGTGGTGCGGCGCGGACGCGGGCGTCTGGATATGGGACGAGGACCGGGGCCCGGCAGCGGCGGGCGACGTGGATTTCGATGGCGATGATGGCGACGGCTTGACGGGCTCCTGGCCGGGACGGTAGCGCGGGTGCTTGCCGCGCCGGGACACGCGCAGCTGGCACTGGGTACCGGCGGCGATGCAGTTGTCGCAAGGGACCTTTTCGGTGACGTTGCACTTGACGCGGCGGGCGTTGCAGTGAGTGCAGGCCTGCCTCGCACGGCGTCTATGGTGGGCGTCGGGAGGCATTGGGATGAGATTTGGGTGTGTGATTTGAGTACGGAGGCGAGATGGATTGGTTGAGAGCCGGCCAGCCGGCTACATCCACGCTGGGTCGAGCGGGAGAGACGGGGGAGGCGCGAGAGGGGCGACGTTTGCGTGGGAGAAGATGGGTCGATGCGATGGGTATGGGGTCGGGGAGGGGGGAAGAAGACGGAGGTAACTCGCACCAGCGTGAATTGGTATGCGAGCTGGAGCGATTGCTATGTCGGTGTCGAAGGAGAGTCGGAAAACAGAGATGAGGATGGCGAAAGCTATTTTGTGGTAAGAGGAGATCGCGAAAAAGAGAATGTGGTGTTGAGGGCGATGAACATGTGGTTTTCTCCTTGCCTCACTTCCCCCGGACTGTAGGTAAGGTAACTAAAGGTACCTAACTAAGTACCTAGTGGCAGACCCTACTACTATCAGTGGCCGCTGTGGACTCTGCGCTTCGGTGGACTCTAGGTTTCCCCGTTTCCCCGTTTCCCCGTGATCGGGTGCATGGCATTGGGCTCTCTGGCTCTCGCGCATCTTACCCACGTAATATCGATTTTTGTCTCTTCATTTTGCCCTGTAGGTATTAATTACTAGAGTCGCAACGCCTGCGCGGTTTTCCTCTGGATAACCTTCCATGCTTCCTTGCAATGGGCAAGCCTCCCCACAAGATCCGCCCGAGAAAAAGGCTATCCTCCGTAATAAAACGGAGTCCAAGTTACCGAGAATGTGGGGTATAGCCGCGCAATACGGCAGACAGTGAGCATTGACCAGGTATAGGATTTCTAGGTACGTCTTGTGATTCGTAGGTGCCTACGAATAGCTAGCTTGTGAATTGAATTGTTCGTAATACTCAATTGTATTCCCAGCTCCCATCAGCCTGGTATGATCATCGTCCCCTCGCTCACGGGCCCAAAACGCCAGTTCTTTTATCCCAGTTGCGCTCGCCATGTCTCAGTAAAGTAACACAGGGGCTTTTTTGCCTGTCTTCTGCCGTGATCAAATGGACAAGAATCACATTTCGCTGTTGTAGCTTGTGAAAACACGCCCTTTCAACCAGGTCTAGCCGAGGCCCTCTCCATGTTGTAGTCCGGCCCCGTAGCGCCGCCCATAGCTTTCCCCGTCAACCGTGCGACGGCATGATCATGTTCGGCGCGCTGTTCATCATTTATCCAACGGCGTGCTGATTCTGATTTCTGGCTTCCCAATAATTTGTGGCCGTCGTCCGTTCCCGCATCCGCCCTGCCCCGCCCAACACCACTCTGCGCACTTCACATGACGCACGGTTGGCACCGGATGAAGACGCGCTTCGGCGGCACCGATGTGAAAGCCTCAATGGCTCATCAAGTTGGTAAATTGCAGTGTAGTATGCTTTCGTTGGAAGGGGCTGTGTCAGTTAGATGAAAACGTTGACGATGGCGGCAGCTAGCAGCGCACTTCGTATCCTGGCTGCACGCGGGTCACAATATCCCGATATGATGACCACGCCGGTGCAAGTAGCAACCCCGACGTCTGTTGGCTACGAGTCAATGTAGGCCGCTGCTAATCGGGTGTGCTTTACGATCGTATTGTGGATGTCATGTATTGGAGATGCCGCGTCGTGTCGTCGCAGACTCCTATTACTAAGCTCCATGTCAGCAATTGCTCGCGGATTGTATCCAAAGAAGCAACTATACAAAGTGTGCATCAGATTATGTTGTAGAATCACATTGGCTACTCATTCCCGTCTTGAAACATAATTTTTGGTTGAAACTATCATCAGGTACATGCAGAGGAGCGAAAACGAAGAGTATTTCTTACCTTGAAGCGAGAATCAGAATGGCGTGTTCCCAGCTTAAAGAACCTCGACTTGGCCCACTACGGGCGGCCGCGGCTGCAGCTCATTCCATTTCGCAAAGAACCTATTTGATTGCATCTAAGCAATTTTATTGGCAGCGTAGCTTCGGTGCAGAAAGAAGGAAGACGGAGTGCTTAGGGATTTCATGGAAATGGTGAGAACTTGTTGAGCCATGAATCACGTGGCGGTCTCAGTCGTTGTACTCAAGGTCCAGCCGCCGTTTGCATCATCTTACCTTGGCAAGATGTCGTGGGTCAGCAACTGACGAGTTGCACAACAAGCAGTGAAATCAATTATCATAGTTATTGAAACAGACCATCAAGGAATCCTTTGGACAAGCCAAAAGCTGAGTTTGCGCTCGTTGGCGGCCTCTTCTTGGCCATCTTGGCGTCGACAAAAGTTAGCTCCCCATCGCGTGCCTGCAACAAAATCATTGCGGTGGACGGCTTGCATGTCGCCAAGAAGCTCACTGCACTCCTCTTCATAGCGGCGAAAGGTTTACTCTGGCCGGATTCTCGTCTTGTTTTATTTGCCAAACGACTACTGAGCTTTACATAGTGACTGATCCTTTTGATTCACGGGCCATAGTGGACAGGGGACGCGTCAGCGCCACGAGCGCATCACAATGTACGTTTGAAGCAGGCCAGCCACCGAGCTTGGCAGACGTTCAGAGACGGACCGGCAACAGCTTGGCTGCTGTTCGTGTCAAACTGTCAAACTCTACGAAGTACTCCGTACTAACTACTTTAACGCATCGGCGTTTACGTGACTGCGCTGGGAAGCGCTGGGCATATCCACCGGGTTTAACGCCGCGTTTGATCGTCGAGGCCAAGCATCTCAGCTATGCGGTGCGCACTACCTGTAGACTGGCTGCATACATAGTGTGAGGAATATCGTCTGCAAACAAGCCAGAAAAAAAAGTAAGCATCTCGGTATTTGGCGAGCATCGTCTTGCAAAGAGGTGCCGGCGCGTAGGTGTTTCTCCGTCGTTGCAGACCCCAACCTCCAACAGGCTTCAATCGGCCCCCTTGAGACCTGGGAATAGGTAACCAACTAGCGTGAGCGGCATCGCTTGCATGAATTTGCCTCCAGACGCAAGGCTATTCTCGTACGCTGTGCTGACGGAGCTGCGGGACTGGGGCGGGTGTCAGACAGATGAGGGACAATAACCCAACGCCAGAGAACAGGCGTCTGTCTTTTCTTGTGACAGCGGGTTTGGGAATTTAGCTGCGACAAGCTGCAGACGACAAGACGGCAAGGTGCTGTTATTCTTTCTGCCGATTGAAGGGGTAATAAGCATTGAAATTGCAGTGCCAGACTATGAGTGGTGCCAGACGCAACGTTGCTGAAGTGGGAGAAAGAGGCAAATAGATCGCCCCAGACTCATGCACGTGGGGACCTCCCGAGCTAAACTCTCTTCAACCCCCATCTCTTTGAGACAGTTGACTCGGGTCGCGACGCAATAAAATATCAGTTCTTCATCTTCCTTTTACTCGCGCCTTCATCTCCTCCTTTCCTCCCTCTCCCACTCTTACGCCAACCCTTCTTTCCCCCGTCTTTCCCTACAAACCTCAATCTAAACAGCTACAACCACCACCAGCCACCATGGCGCCATCGCTTGCCACCGCCCTCCTCACCATCGCCAGTCTCGCCTCCGCCTCCTCCTATTCCTCCTCCACGCCTCTCCCTCTCGTCATCTGGCACGGCCTCGGCGACTCCTTTTCCGGCGAGGGCATCCAGGCCGTCGCCTCCCTCGCCGCCGCCATCCACCCGGGCACCTTTGTCCACCCCATCTCCCTCGCGGCGCCCTCCGACAGCGACGACCCTTCCTCGGCCGACCGCTCCGCCACCTTTTTCGGCAACGTCTCGCAGCAGGTCGACGCCGTGTGCGCGCAGCTCGCCGCGCACCCCGTCCTCTCCACCGCGCCCGCCGTCGACGCCCTCGGCTTCTCCCAGGGCGGCCAGTTCCTGCGCGCCTACGTCGAGCGCTGCAACGCGCCCCCCGTCCGCAGCCTCGTCACCTTTGGCAGCCAGCACAACGGCATCGCCGAGTTTCGCGCGTGCGACAAGTCCGACTTCCTGTGCAGAGGCGCCATGGCCCTCCTCCGCTTCAACACATGGAGCAGCTTCGTGCAGAGCCGGCTCGTCCCCGCGCAGTACTTTCGCGACCCGGCGGATCTGCCCGCGTACCTCGAGGGCTCGCACTTCCTCGCCGACGTCAACAATGAGCGCGAGGCCAAGAATGCGCGCTACAGGGAGAACATTGCTCGCCTGACAAAGTTCGTCATGTTCTTGTTCGAGGACGATACCATGGTGCATCCGCGCGAGTCGTCGTGGTTTACCGAGGTCAATGGCACGGACAAGGTGCCGCTGCGCGAGCGGCAATTGTACAAGGAGGACTGGCTGGGACTGCGCGCGCTCGACGAAAAGGGCGGGCTGGTGTTTCGGTCCATCACGGCGAATCACATGCAGATTCCGGAACAGGTCCTCAACGAGACGATGCGAGACTTTTTCGGGCCGCTAAAGCGCCAATTTCCCTCGCACCGCTACGAAGAGCCCAAGGTCTACGGCCACAGCTTTGTCAACCTCGAGCTGTAACGGACAAAATCATCAAAGAGTTGAAACCCTTCTTTTTATCTTTGGTAGCGTCGTCTGTATTTCATGTATCATTTCAAGATCTGATAAGGCAAGAAAGCTCGGATCGCAGGGACACTGGCCCATCGTTTACTTGGGATTATAATTAGCGTATAGGCGTTGGGTGCAGGCACATTCATTTCCACCTTCTTTCTTTTTCCGACATCATGCCAAAGATGTGCACGCATTCCCTTGCTCGAATCTAGTAAAGTACAAATCACTGCAGCGTAAAAAAGCCTCGGCAACTGATTGATGTGTTTCATGTCTTGCAAATACCATCTAAATGATGCAAAACGCCCAAAAAACGCCTGATGCCACAGATTCAACGACAAGACAAAACCAAATAACCGTCGTGACATGTACACATGACCTATGCCGCGTCCCTCGTCTTGCCTCCTTTTTAAATTTATGCAAATGCCTCCTTGATAAACATCCCTTCCCACCTCGTAATACCTCAGTCCATCGCCTTGCTGGCCTTGGCCTTTGCGCTGCGCAGCTTCGCCTTGCGCTCCGCAATCTGCTTGTTGAGCTTGTCGTCGTCGCTCGCCGGCTTGTGCTTGCCCGCGTCAGCGGCCGCCTTTTTCGTCTTCTTGGTCGCGGGCGAGCTTGCCTGGGGCTCCTCGCCCACGAGCGCCTTGCGCTTCTTGCTCATGTTGGCTTTTGTCTCCTCGGTGTCAGCCATGACGTCCTTGTCGTCGACCCAGAGCTCGTCCGTCAGCCAAATAGGTAGGGCGGCCGTCTCAGGGCCCTTGATGTAGATGCTCTTGACATTGCGCCATTTCTGCGGCACCCACTTCTCGACGAGCGCGGTAACGACGGCGTCGACATTGTCGGCGATTTGGTCCGCGGTCCAGCTGGCATAACCGATGCGCACGGCCGTGTTGGTCGACGGGCTCAGGCTGACGAGCGCAGAGCCCACTGCCTTGTTCACTTCGTTGGCAATCTGCGTGGGCGTACCGGCATTGACATTACCCTCGCCGACAGCCATCTTCCTATTCCGGTTGACGCGCTGGTTGTAAACCTTGGGCAAATTGGCCTGCAGGTCCACGGGGACGGGCCGCTTCGTGGTTGTCTTGTAAAAGGTCTTGCCGAGGATCTTGGGCAGGCGGTTGATGATGCGGTCGTCGCCGAGGAAGACATCGTGCTCGGAAAACAGCTTGCGCTGGGCCTCGTACTGCGAGTACTTGGCCTTGAGCTTGGTCACGCTAATGACGCGGCCGATGCGCTTGCGCAGGTCCGCAGGGAACTCGTCGCTGGCCACAATGTTCTTGTAGGCGCGCTGCGGGTCGGCCGTGATAAGGCACACCGATAGATCCTCGTCGTCGGCGTGGAGGGGGTACGGCAGCACAATCTTGCCCGGGTGTAGCCTGGACTTGTCGGCAATATGGCGCTTGGTCGTCAGCGTCAGCCAGACGGGCGTGTCGGCCGTGTTGTCGTCTTCAACGTCGGCGAGCAGGTTCTTCTTGGCCGAGGGGTTCTCAGCAGACTCCTTAGTGGCCTTTTTAATGTGCGCAAGGAGAGCCTTGGAGGCTTTGAGAGTCTGCATCGCAGTTAGCATTTACTGAGTTTGGGCCGTGCTGTGAATTTTAAGCATTACCTGATCATGGTTAATGGAGACAATCTCGTTGGAGCCGGCAGCGGCGACTTCATTGGAGGGAGCCATGGCGAGCTGTATTGTATGGTAATCGTCGTCTATGTAAATGGGCACCAAGTGGTGATGGAACCTTCTTTTTTTCTGAGTCTCAATAATTTTTTGGCGGTGAGGGCCGCTCAGATAGTAAAGTGGCAGAAAAATGGCTGGTATGACCAAAAGGGAAATTTGGACTGGCTAAATTCTGGGTCGGAACATGCAAGCGCCGGGCTCCGGTTTGCACGGGCGGTCCTCCGATGCACCCCACTTTAATTATCGGCATCGACGCCAAAACGAACGGTAGCCAGTTGTCTAGAGGTGAGGACAATTGCAAGTATAATTGTTGGGTTTCAAAGTTCGAAATTGAGAGACAAGCAGAGCATATTGAGAACTGCTGCTCCTGTTGGTCGTGGTGACTAGGCTGATTTCTAATGGCATACCCGCGCCCTAAGTTTGCAGCTACAGAATCGCTAGAGCGGTTTAGACGTCATACCTACCTGATGCACCACACTACTTATGGCTCAGCTAACAATTACGCACAAGCAGGTAGTGTCTCATGGCATATTCGAAGTAGAATGCTGAAATGTAGTAGACCTCGCACGGTAGGAGTAAACTCGTGCATCTGCAGTCGATTACGAAAACCGATTACGGTGCTTGAATCCAATATCCGAGTGCGTATCTGCTCAAGTTTCGAGAGTGGGACAGACGCGGTTCCGCGACGTGAGCCGGGGAAACGTCGGAGGGCCTGGCGCGGGCGGTTCACCAAAACGAAGTATGTATAGGACAATGCATTTCTGAAGCGGTTGGGGGGATACAAGAAGGAGGACAATTCTATATATTTAGATCTCACGAGATCTTTGCGTTGTCCAGTAAGAACCACAAACACCTTTGCTTCCCCACTCTGCAATTGTGCAGGTCATTAAATTCTGTCTGTCTCATGACCCGTCCCTGCAAGCTCTTTACCAGCAAGCCCGACGTGAGGCTTATAAGTGGATATTGCACAATTCCATGGCATAGGTACCTAGGTAGGTACTTAGGTAGTGGCGCAAAGTCCGCTACGATGCCCTGTCGATGGTCGCTGTGGCTGTAAGCGCCGGCCTGTTGTAGTGGATCCTATGCGCTGTAACGAACTCAAACGGTCCTGGGTGGCTGCATTGCTCGTCCGCTGCACAACTTGTACTTGCACAAGACCGACACGCCAAAACGCGCGATGCGCCTACCATCGCGTTCGTGTCGTACACTACTAACCCAATGGCCCCCTCCCTCTCTTAAAACCACGCCGCGGGCCCTCTTTCTACGCACACAACCACACTTCCACTTTATTCTCCAAGACGCTGACCATCTACCTGCGACCGCCTTGGCCGGCCCGTTGACACATTCTTGTTTCTATTTACAGACTTGTGGCCTCGACATACTCGACCTTGCTCTGGCATATCTCTCTACGCCCTCGCTCTGGTGTAAGTCTGCCATTGCTGTCGACCGCGACATACGCCTCATTCGGAGCGACGCCACGACACCACGACGCGAATTGACGCGGCTCTAGCCAAACACAACTCTCGAGATTATACCAGCACGATAATTAGATATCGAATTGTCACGTCTGTCGCGTAACATGCCGTCTGATTCTCCCTCAGCGGCTGGCTCGTCGGCAAACGAACCCCGACTACCCATGCCTTCAAGCCCTTATCCCTCGCTGGCTGGCACTAAACGGCCAGCTCCCTCTCTGCTGCCGCCTTTTGAGCCTCTTTCCTCTTCGCCTGGCCTTCCTCGGCCCTCAAAATGCCAAATCAGGGGCCAAGATGCCAACCTGCGCTATCCCACGCCTATTCCTACATCAAGCACTGGTATCCTGTCCAGCTCCCCGCTGCGGCGTAATTCGATTGCCATTGGTGCAGCTCGCACTGCCGAGAGGGAGAAACGGGCTCCCCTTGACGCTCTTCCCTGTGTAGAGCTCGCGGAAAACGGAGAGACACTCTTCATGGGCCGCTCCTCCAACTCATCCCACTTCCAGTTGTCTGCGAGCCGCTTGATATCGCGTGTCCATGTCAAGGCCCGTTATATTGCCGGTACTCAACCCGACGAAGCGAACAAGGTAGAGATTGTTTGTGAGGGTTGGAATGGTCTGAAGTTGCGCTGTCAAGACCGAAGCTGGGAGTTGTCCAAGGGGGATAGCTTTACAAGCGAGACGGAAGCCGAGATCGTACTTGACGTACAGGAGACGCGCGTGCTGATTCAATGGCCACGCCACTTTTCTCCAGCTGACAACATTGGTCACCTCTCCGACTCAAGCTGGGATGATTCCCCCCCACGATCCCAGACACGTCGCGGTGGTCTCGTGGACTCCTCTCCTCTTCGCCGCCACACGACCTCTATTCGGTCTCCGGAAAGCCCCACGCCCATCCACCCAGGAAGCTCACAGCGCCTTCATGGCCTGTTACCCAGCCCTCTGGAGCGTGATGGAAACATTGAGATTTACGAGGATGAGCCGGATCTACCGGGCGGCCAGCATGAAGCGTCCCTGAATCCCAATGCCAGCATGTTGACGGAAGCCACTGCTAGCTTCCACAGCCATCTGGGCGACGACGACGACAGTGATGAGGAGCACAATCCCGATGAGGAGAATGATCCCATCGTTCATTCTTTTGGTCCCTTTGGCGCTGATATCTCCAACCGCCTCGCATCGATCATGGGCAAGTCTCCTCGCGCGCGTAAACCCTTGGGGCACGATCTTCCTCGACTCGCCGAAAACCCAGAGGCATCTGAGACGCATACTGAGAGCAGCTTGCCATCGGATCCGCCGTCTTCGGACATTGAGGGAGAAAAGACGCCCTCGCCAGAAAATGGGCTCGATAACGAGGAGGAAAGGGAACAAGAGTCCACGCCCCAAAAGCCCAAGGTCACTGTGCACCCTAGCGTCGGTAACCACGTGGTCAACCAGCTCGCATACTCTCGACTCTCGTCCACGCCCCTGTCGACCATTATGCAGCACCTCCCTGCCGATTTAAAGGTCAACCTGACCGGCGATGCCCTTCGTGATGTTATCGAGTCGACACGGTGTATTGGCATCATCACACGTCAGGGCAAGGACGCTGCAGGCAAGGCGCTAGAGAGTGAGTACTACTACATGCCCGAAGAGGACAATGACGACCAGCGCAGGGCTGCAGTTGTGGACGGGCTACGCAAGCCTAGCTTGAGGGCCTGTCGCAAGCAACACAAGCAGTATTACTGGAAGCGTCCTCGAACACCTTAGATGCCGACAGTTGAAGGTTGTTGAAAGGGCCGAGCAGCCGAGCAGCTGCAATGCGAAAGACAGGGGAGTATATGGAGTTCGTTTTTATGCATAGCATGGCGTCGTCTTTTTTCATCGTTTGATTTATCTTTTCAATTCCGTGTCAGATTGTCTAAAGTGTTGTTCTACAGCTTCTCTGTGTGGCACATGATTTGACTGTTGTCTACCATGTGGCTGTTGGTTATTTACTATTACTTGTTTGCCGCGAGGCACTTTTGTTGGACGATGGTCATGTTCTGGAGCCGAGAGGGATAATCTAACGGGATCTAAGCGTCACTGGTGAAGCATTGATGGGCAAGGGAAAATAAAATGGTTACAGTGCGTGAATTCCTGTTGGCAGTTTTGAAACCATTTTATACCCAACCAATGGCAGTTTTTGTTGTTTTATCTGCAGTGTTGGAATTGGGACCGGCGCATGCGGGCGGAACTGGTTGTTCCTTTTTCTTGTTGCCTGTTCATGTATCATAGACTTGAACGTAGTCTACATGCTTATTACCTCTCATGCCTGGATACCGCATCGTGACGCCGTGCTCACCCAGCACATGTAAGCCTGGAGGCGAAGCCAAGTCTGCGTAATACTGGAAATTGCCGGCACGGCAATGGTTCCGTATCAAAGAATCTTCCTGACATGAGGACAGAATAGTCCGAGTCCTTCCTATTTCAGAATCTCTTTTCGTTGAGCTCCCTGCGTGTGCGATGGCCGGGAGTTTTGGGGGGCCACAGGGCCAGTCGGCGTTGGGCCCGTGAGGATCGGGATTGGATGACAATGCGTGTCCTGTAATCGAAGTCGCCGCCCCAAAAATGGAGCGGCTGATCCAGCATGATGACTTTGTATCCGGGATTGGGATCAAGAGGTGGAAGAAAATTTTCCGGTTTTGATTCAGGCGATTGTGTTTGGTTTGCGGTTTGGTGCGGTTGTCGGATGGGAGCAATGATTGTCAGCGGGAGGTCGGCCCGAAGAATGATGGAGCTACTTCAAAAAGTCAAGGCGAGATAGAAACGAGGTGTGGAAAAAGGTTGCGTGGGCTGGTTAAGACTTGACCTCGCTTGTTGCTGTCGGGAGATTGCCCAGGGTAGGTTGCTGTCAAGCATCGTCGCTAATGTCTGCTCGTGCTTGGTTACGAAGTGGACCGACTGAATCAAAGACTATTTACTCGCAGAGGACTGGCAGAAACAAGCAAGAGCAAATGTAGGATAATTTCTAGGCGAAAGAACTGTATGTGCCAATCTGGCTCCCATGCGTAAAGCGTATGCATGAACGGTGTCGCCCACAGGGTAGCAGCGTGCGCACCTATCGTACTTCGGGGTGCCGAGAAAAGACAAGATACAATAAATAAAAACGTTACCGTTTCATGTCTTTTACCTGGGGTCAAACCTAAGTCGCACGGGGTTCAGCATCGCTGGAGTCAAAGTTTCGCATTGCGGTAGTTGCATCTGCGTTGTCGGTTGTGGGATATGACGGCAGAACGCTTGCACTCTTCATCGACGAATAGTTGGATAATCCATGACAACGAGTTTCCAAGGCAAGAAGGGCCGCAAATGTCAAGCAGGATGCCTTCTCATGCCCGAGAAAGGAACTATGACGGTTTGAGAATGCCAGGACGCAGCAGGTTAGAAGCCACGCCACGTCATGCGGCGCGGAGCTCGCGGGACGCAGGTAAAATATGAAAAAAGAGTGGACTAGGTCAAAACCTCCGATGAGACTTCTATAAGCTGAAAGGTATACCACAATGGCTGTCTATCCAGAGCATGTCGCCTCGTGCTCGGTTGTATTCGTCATGTTGCGGCACCTATGCCCGAACACGTCGAGCCATTCAACCGCCAGCATCACAGACTAGACAAAAAAAGAGCGGTTTTAGACAGTGTTGAGGATGTTTTTGTGTACAGATGCGGCTGACCAAGTACATTCTACGCATATGCTCGTCTCACTCTACCAATGCCGTTCTTGCCGGCGCAGGCAGACATCTCTCCGTGGTAGCAAAGGGCTAAACACAGGCCATCTCAGCATTCATTTGAGTGTGATGTGCAACGCTTGCCCAAAAAAATTCTGGACGACTTTGAAGTCATTTCACGAGCCTCGATGTTATCAGCACCGGTCGTTGTCGAAATGTGAGATCCACCAGCACACACGGAAATCTGATGTCAGCCAGATCAGCAGCGAGAGAAGAAAACGACGCCCAGATCAGCGTAAGCGATGCCGAATTAGCCGATCGACAGGTAAATGGGTGAGAATAAGGAACAAGAAAATAGGCGTCGGAGTTTTACTAGGCTTGCTGCTGACGGCTGTGGGATTAGTCAGTCAATTCACAGCTAGGTAATCATCAAAAGTTACTTAATTAGCAGTAGTAGGTTAATTAGCAGCCAGTTAATTAGTAGCTAGTCTATAATTGCGTATTAACTGGCTGTTGATTGACTGTCTGTTGATTGACTGGCTGTTGACTGACTGGTTGTCTGTTGATTGACGGCTGTTGATTGACGGGATGTTAACTGACTAGTACCCAGAGAAACGATTGCAAGTCGTGCGAGTAGCTGTGTATGACAGGTCCTCTTTCTTGGTTAATAATCTCCTAGGCCATGAACTCCATCGTACCAGTTCGGTCGCTTCTTTGACTTTCCGTCGTGCTGCGCAGATCTTTAGCTATTTCGCACCTTGTAGCGCAGCGATAAGTTCGGTCAGGGTTTCAAAGTCAGTCATGATTGAGCAGAAAAGACAACTGCCCAGCTCATATGGCAGCGTCTTGCTCGCGTCGCCACTCGGTGGCTGGAACTTCGCCATGCGAGATGTGAGTGTAACTAGCATAGCGCGCCAATTGACCGAGGACGTTCTTTAGTTTGTCTTTGTGGTGGGTGCTTTTGTGCTCCCCTACGACAATTATATTAGATTCTCTGAATCCAATACTGCCGGGAGTGTCCCGAAAATAACATATTAATCTGAACCTTGCTCTCTAATTCGTGGGCAGTACTGCTCCTCCGAGTTTGTTCGGGGTGTTGGTGGGCAATCAATCAGCATTGTGTCCAGCCAGTTGTAAGTACCATCCTCGTCGTACGGCGGCCCTCTGTGGAAAGTTGATCCATTTTCCGTTTTGTAATGACGCCCGAGGAGTGCCTTGACGGCGGCGTGGTTGGCAGAGATTGTGCCAAAATAGCGTTCAATGTCCTTCTCCTTCCCTGCGGTCATGCCCCTTTGGCGTTTGCCGATCAAGTCTTTTACAGCTTCCCAAACAAGTTCTTTATCTCCGTATTTGAAGTTCTGAAAAGATTCGAGAAAGATTGCCAAGTAATCAATTTTGAATGGACGGAAAAAGGTCAAGGCTTCATTCTGCTCCTCTTTGACCGTCTTCCTTCCAGTGCTACCAAAAAAATGTGGCGACCGGTTCTATGTCTTAACGACACAACTGGACCTCTGTTGTTCGTTTCTTTAATACGCCTTTGGGTTTGATCCAGTCAGCCAGCGAGAGCTTGAGAGCCGAGCTTGATTCCGAAGGTTCTTTTTTTTTATGATGAAAGATGGAAAAGGCCTGGCAAACCTGCCGGAGAATGCATTCAATTTATGCCAGCAGAGTTTTCACATTGTGGGAATCGACTTTCTCACTTAAGCGAAGCACTCGGCCCTAAAGTTACTGGTTTCTGACCTGACAGCTGGCAGCGTCTCCCGTTTGCATTGTCTCTCGTTTACTTGTCTAGTAAGGTTGTCAAGGCACTCACAGATGTTAGAATAATTCCATGTTAGCTTCTACACGTTTAAGATGCCGTGACGGCCGTACTATATAGTGAGGAGACAATTCTTACGTGACAGCGTATTTTGGCCGTGTTAAAAAGCACTCCGCGCGCGAGAAGGTACGCTGTTTGTTGTAAGCTCGTGGGCTGAGCGGATGTTTGCCGCAGAAGTGGACTTAACCCAGCCAGCCAGCCAATCAACGAGGGCTTGATTGCTCCTGGAAAAGGCGTGAAAAGCTTGATTTGAAATGTCCTTATAGGCCACAGAGGCTTCTGTGAGCACCCAGACTCCCCTACCCTAATTCCTGCCCACCCCCACGTCCACCGACAGGGAAGAAAAGCTTGCCAAGTAACTAACTAGGCCTGATTCCGTCGAGGCTTGATTTCGCTCATCGAATTCGTGGCGGAGCTAGGCCCAACCACTGCCCCCAGTCAGCGACCCTGAAAGAAACAAAAAAGCACAAGGCTGCTGCGGGCGGCACCAAAGCCCGTTGCACAGCCTTGTAGGAGGGTCGGGATTCAGAGCCCTTGCCGCTACAGATTACACAGCTCCGTGCTAAGTAGTATGTGGGGCGGCCTCGAATCCCGTTTTCGAGGCCAGTGCTCCGCTACACCAGACGGGATTGAAGCTTTCCACCCAAACGGCGTCATAACTATGCTATATACTGCGCAAGGATCACCTTGAATCCCGTTCTCGAGGGCAGTGCTTTTGCGACACCAGACGGAATTGAGCCCTTGTTGCATAATGTTACGTAGTTGACGCGTGTACAGGGGCCACGCTATTCCCCAGTCTGGACTGGTTTTTTTTTGTCTTGCTATTGTCATGGGCCCGTAATCGGCCGTAGGCGATGCCAAGTCATCGATATCCGAAAAAGCCACCAGCGATCGACGCCTTCGTCTTGGCAGCAGGCAGTTGAGTGGTAGGGACAATTAGGGTCCGCAGGTTGGCGCCACCACATCTCTTCTTTGTTGGCGGTTTTCGCGGCCGCGAGGGCGAAATTAGTTACTTGGTGACTTGGAGCCAACCACATGACGGGCGATTCGCATTTCTGCGGCCATCGGGCTGTACTAGACTAATGCCGTGCCCCATCCTTCTGCCCCCATCCATGCGTTCATCGGTTTGGGCGCTTTGTTTGATACAACCGGGATACTTTGATGCCACACGTTGTATTTATATCAGACTCCTCCCACCCCGTCTTTGATGTGGTGTAGGCACAGTCTGTCAAGTATATTTTTTTCTCCCTCTCCACCCTCAAAGATACCCTTCACATCCCATCATGGAACTACGACTATTGAAAGGTGTAAACCTTTACATTGCCCTGGGGGCTCTAGCCACCCTCTGGGTGCTCGTCGTACGTTTGTTGTTGGTGACTTTCAGACGAGGCAAAACGCTAATGACGACATACAGAAAATCATGACAATTTTTCGCAATCCCCTCTCAAAAGTACCGGGTCCCTGGTACACGCACTTTACAGCTCTGCCGAACCAAATGTCCATGTTCAAGGGATTCACACCTGGCCACGCCCACAAGCTACACCAAAAATATGGTACGGCCACCTCGCCGTGATTTTGCTCGTTTGCTTCCCAGACAAAGGGCCAATAAATACTGACATGACGCCAGGCCGCATTGTTCGCATCGGCCCCGACGAGATTAGCATCGCCGAGATTGACGACATCAAAAAGGTCTATGGCCACAAGGAAACCTTTGTCAAGCACCCCGCCTACCGTGCCCTCGCGCCTAGCAAGGTCGACTCCATGTTCAACACGAGCGACGTCGATCTGCACCGCCGCTACCGCCGCCTCTTGGCCTCGCCCATGTCCGAGTCTTCGCTCAAGTCGGCCATTCCCGACGTATACTCGCGCGCCACCGCCGCCGTCTACAAGATGGGCGAGGAGCTCCAGTCCCGCGGCGCCATAGACGTTTACAAATGGTGGTTCTTTTTCACGACCGATACCCTCGGCGAGCTGACATTTGGGTCTTCGTTTAACATGATTGAGAGCGGGAAGGTACGCCTACAGTTGAAACCACCGCAGCCGCAGGGAAATCATCTGGCTAATGCGTTTTCGAACAGAAGAACCAGTACTTTGAAGACATTCTCGCCGTCAACAAGTTTGGCGGCATCCGCCTGCTCGTCCCCGGCCTCACCAAGCTGGCCCAGTACATGACCATTCCCATTGTCGACAATGCCGTTGCGGGCGGCAAGCGCATGCGCGACTACGCCATGCAGTCGATTGCGCGGCAAAAAGACGCCGCCCTCTCGGGCGACGCCAAGGCCAAGGACACGCTCTTCTCCAAGGTCTTCCAGGCAAAGGACAATGACACGCTGACCGAGGAGGAGGTGACGGTCAATGCGCAGACGTACATTGTCGCCGGCTCCGACACGACCAGCAACACGCTGACGTACCTGACCTGGGCCGTGTGCCGCCGCCCCGACATTCGCGCCCGCCTCGTCGCCGAGGTCGCCGCGCTGCCCGACGACTTTACCGAGGCCGACACGCGCGAGCTGCGGTACCTGGAGCAGGTCGTCGCGGAGACGATGCGCCTGCACGCGGCCGCGCCGTGCTCGCTCGCCCGCGTCGTGCCCCCCGAGGGCGTGTACCTCAGCGGCTACTACGTCGAGGGAGGCACCACGGTCGGCTGCCAGGGCTACACCATGCATCGCGACGGCGACATTTTTCCCGAACCTGAGGAGTTTAAGCCCGAGCGCTGGGAGAATCCGACAAGGGCCATGAAGGAGGCCTACATGCCCTTTGGACGCGGCGCGAGAAGTAAGTTGCAGAGTTTTTATTTCTCTTTGTAAAAGGGTTTCTAGATAACACGGGACTAACAATGGTTTTTTTTTAAATTAGCTTGCGTCGGCTCGCATCTCGCCATGATTGAGATTCGTCTTGGCGTCTGCCTCTTTTTCCGCCAATTTCCCAATGCCACGGTTTCTACAAAGGAGGGCATGTCGGATGCTGACATGGAGTCCAAGATTTACTTTCTCAACAGCCCTGCTGGCAAGCGCTGCCTCATTGAGGGTTGATTGGGGAGGGTGTATAATTCTGCACATTGTTTGGATTTTTCTCTTGTTTCATGAAAATGTTTTGCGACGACGGATGGCTATTTGTATTTCTGGGCAGGGTTGCTTTATTTTTCTCATTTGACGATTGGGCTGCATAATAGATGGACGACTGTACATGTAAGTACAAATATGAATAAAAAAGTATATAGACTCGTTTTCTTTGCTGCTTGGACACTTTTGTGTTGAAGAATGACTGCGATTTGATAAGCTGCAAATGTCCCATCAACCACCTAATACTTCAAGCCCTTCAGTCCAACTTGAAACGAGGCTTTGCAAAAGGCTTCCTGGCGCCGCCGTGGCTTAAATAAGACCGGCATTCCTGTCCTGACTAGGCAAGTGTTATGTCGAAACTAGTAGCGCCCACCAACTCGTTAAGAATCGGCCGCTTGTCTCTCCTCAGCTTGGAATAGCGATCCATCTTGGCCTTGCCGTGTGTTCCGGGTTCCAATGTGCGGTAAATCAATTGCTGGGGCTCTTCATCTGAGCCAGAAGCTGTATGTACGAGCGGGTAGTTGCAGACGGTGACGAGTTGCTACGGGCCTTGTAGCGTCGCTACTCTGACTTTAGCTGACTACCTAGACGCCGCAATACTTTTACGGCGCACTAAAACGAGTACCGTTTCGCAGGACCAACGACGTGTAGCTCCAGAGATGGCATGTAGTTGGGCTGCAAGCTGTGACTTTTGAACAACAGAAACTGGCAATGGTTGCTACCTAGGCCAACTAGTTATTCATACAACAAGACTGTCTGTCAACCAACATCGCCAAGCCTGTACCCGAACCTGCGGCACAGCCTCGAAAAAAAGAAAACCGATGCGACTGTATCGGGGAATGACCTCGCTGCAGCCTTGCATTCCAATCACAATCACACGGGAAGCAGCATGGGCATCCTCGCCTGACCTAGCCCGCCATGCCACTTGTCCTATCTAGTCTGATACACCACCCTCACGTAAGATTCAGATCCCAGCAAAAAGTCCACATCCAGCACCCCCAGCTGTCCCAAGATGACCTGCATAACGGACGGGAAAGCGAGGCTCCCCGTGATGCAAACACCACACGGGCCTTGGCCATCATGTATAAGACGAGCATGCCGCCTCTCTCACATTGCAGCTTCGCGGCCACGCTGAAAGCCCAACCGTCCCTTCTTTACACCCAGTTAAACATTTGCAAGCACCCGGGGTCAAAGATGGCGATTATCACCAAGACTGCGCTTCTACTTTTAGCTGCCGCCGGTGCGCACGCCGCAGCCACGCCCGAGCGCTTCCATCGCAGTCCGACGTCGTCGTGGTCGTGCAAGGCGTACCCCGGCGTCGCGGGCTGGCCGTCGGCCGATGCCTGGCGCGGCCTCAACAAGACAGTCAGCGGCCGTCTGCTGCGGCCGACGACGGCGCTGCCCGGCGGCGTCTGCCACGCGGGCCAGCCCAACTACGACGAGGCGCGGTGCGCGAGCGTCGCCGAGCAGTGGGCGACGTCCGAGTTTCACCTCGCGGACCCCGTCTCGGTCATGTCCAACGAATTTACCAACTACACCTGCCTGCCGGACCCGAGCATGCCGTGCAGCGGGGCTGGCTACCCGGCGTATGTGATTAATGTGACGTCGGCGGCCGATGTCAAGGCCGGTGTCGACTTTGGTAAGCCTTTGTTGCGGTTAATAAAAAAAAAAGAACAAAGAAGCGTATAGTGCGAGGATTTTCTAACGTTTTTGACAAAATAAAGCTCGCAGAAACAATGTGCGTCTGAATATCAAGTCCAGCGGCCATGATTTCCTCGGTCGTTCCAACGCCCCCGGCACGCTCTCCCTCTGGATGCACCACCTCGACAGCAGCAGCAGCAGCATCCAGTATCACGCCAACAACTTTACCCTGTCTTCTGGCCGCACATTCCACGGCAACGCGGCCACGTTTAGCAGCGCAGCCATCATGTGGGACATCTACGCGGCGCTCGACCCGCACGGCCAGACCGTCGTGGGCGCCGGCTCCAAGACGGTCAGCGCCGGCGGCTACATCACCGGCGGCGGCCACTCGATCCTCTCGCCGCGGTACGGTCTCGCCGCCGACCAGGTGATTGAGATGGAGGTTGTGACGGCCGACGGGAAGATTCAAAAGGTGAATCAGGACCGGAACCCGGACCTCTTTTGGGCTCTTTGCGGGGTACGTTGCCGACAATAAACACAACCACAACCCTGAACTGTGAAAGAGCGAAAGGCATGAACAAGAGGCTAATGATAGGCCCGACAAAAGGGAGGCGGATCTACTTTTGGCGTCGTCACGAGCTTCACCGTCAAGACCGTCCCCAGTCCTACAATGACCGTCGCCCAATTCATGGCCTTTACCGTCCCCGACTCGCCCATCCTCGGCGACCTGCTCGGCTACATTGGCGCCCAGAGCCCCGCGCTCATGAACGCCGGTCTCTCCGGCTACGACATCATCAGCCGCAACTTTTCCAACCCCGCACCACCCGGTTCCGGCCTCCCCGACTACCTCGCCGGCTTCCAGGGCCGCCTAGCCCTCTTCGACGACCCCCGCGGCGCCGACACCGTGGCCGCGCTCTTGCAGCCCATCAACGACACCATGCGCCGGCGCTGGCCCGGCGGCCAGGCCGGCTTCGTCTACAGCACCACCGAGTACGCGTCCTTTCTCGCCTTCTTCGCCGCCAACGCCGACACGGAGTCGGTCGGCGACAACAAGTACCTCGTGTCGCGGCTGCTGGGCCGCGACGCGCTGACGAGCGACGAAAAGGCGCTGGGCGAGGCTCTGCTGTCGAGCACCGGGCTGCTGGGGTACTCGGTATTCTTTCTTGTCGGCGGCAAGGGCGTGCAAGAGGCCACGCCGGCGGGCGGCGGCGGCAGCAACGCCGTCAACTCGCACTGGCGTAGCGCCTACGTTCATACGAGTATGTGGCACGACATGGGACACAGTGCCGACGTTTTGTTTCAAAGTATAGCTGACAAATTGAATAGTTACCGCGACGCAGGGCGTTTCGTTTGACAAGAAAGCCACGGATCGGAATCTCAAGGAGCTGGAGGAGGCGTGGGCGCCGGTTCGCCAAATCTCGCCTTCTTCTGGTGCCTATCTCAATGAGGTAGGCACAATTCTTTCTTTTTTTTTTTTTTTTTGCAACATCACAACGAAAGTAGCTGACAGAGAACTCTAGGCCTCGATATTTGAGCCCAATTTCCAAGATAGCTTTTGGGGTACCAACTATCCTCGTCTTGCGCAAATCAAGAGCAAGGTCGATCCTCACGACGTCTTTTGGTGTGCTCCCTGCGTCGGAAACGAGCACTGGCGCCAGCGGGAGAATGGCCAGCTCTGCAGAGTATAAATCTTGAACTGTATTTTACGCCGCCGAGGGCAAGCGGCACTGTGTGACCTGGCAAAGAGACTGAATAACTTGATGTTATATAACTAGACAAAGCATCTTCTCAATCATCAAAGTTGTAAAGAAAAACGACTCAAGCCCATCCACCTTTTCTTCCAGCTTTAGCATATATATCCCAAAAACAAAAGTACAGTAAAAGTCAAAGCTGTAGAATCGAATCTATACTGGCGTCGGCGAGTCCCAACTCGTACTTCGCGAACCCTTATTCACCCATTTCTCGTCAGTGCCCTCGCTCCACGGTCGCACCGGATTGCCTCGCCATTTTGTACTGCCCGGTAGATGCTCGCCTCTCATCACGAGCGAGACCGGGTAAACTGTCGAGCCCGGGCCAATCACCGTACCAGGAAGCGACGCCGTAAGGGGCCCCAGTGTAGCGCCATCGCAGAGCTGGACCTCGTCCAGACGCATCAGCCGATCGTGAAACAGGTGCGTTTGCAACAAGCTACCTCTGTTGATTGTAGCGCCGTTTCCAACGATGCAGAGATCCGCTTCGGGTAGCAGATGGCTCTCGATCCACGTACCATGGCCAATCTTGGCTCCGAGAGCGCGGAAGAACATGGCCAGCACAGGGGTGCCGTAAAAGTAGCGCACCATGAGGGGAACGGCCATGGCCTGCAGGAAGGAGTCGGCAAGCTCGTTGCGCCAGACGAATGAGCTCCAGAGCGGATGTGTGCTGCCGGCCTTGACGTTGGGCGTCACGAGCCACTTGGCGGCAATGGTGATGATGGCGGCGGTAAACGCACTGCCAATGAGAAAACCTCCCGAGGCGAGGATGCCCCAGACAATGCCAAACCTCCACAACATCCAGAGCGTGCCAACACTAGCCATGGAGGGGATGAAGCCATTGAGAATAAGAGGAATGGCGCGGCAAGACTCAATCAGAGCACGCGCAAGAACCAGCTTCTTCGGGGGTGCAAATGTGAGCGCATTATCAATGTTGGAGTCGACCTTGCGAGGAAGTGAGATAGGAGGACGACCCAGCCAGGAGGAGCCCGCCTGCATCTGCTTCTCGCCCAGGCCACCCGGCGCAGAGCCCAGCACGCCGATGAGGGAATTGGCAGGGACGCTGATGTCTGGATCTACAATCGCAGAATTGCCAAGAAACGACTTGTTCCCAACCGTCACAGGGCCGAGATGCATTCGTCCGCCGCTAAGCTCGTACGGTGCAATAAGAACATCGTCGGCAAGAAATGCATTGTCATGCACGGTGAGAAGGGACGGCATGGGAACCACGGTAGACGACTCCACGTTGCGGCCAATCTCGGCACCCAACAGGCGCAGCCAGATGGGCGTGAATAGGCTGGCAAACATGGGAAACATACTCGTGCGAATTTCCATCATGAGAAAATGAATAAGCCAAGCGCAAAATGCTGTCCAGCTGTTCCACGAGTGCGAGCCAGGGCGAATGCCGCGGTTGGCAAGGCGCACAATGACGACAACAGCGACGGTGTAGAGAAAGATTCCAATGACTGTTCCCGGCGCCGTCATTGCAATGATTCCGATGCTGAGCTGTCTGAAATCTGTGTAGTCTTTGACAATGAGGGGCATCAAACCCCAAATGGGGGCAAACAACAAGACGGACAAAAAGTCGAGGAGCACGAGGGCGAGGGTGTAGAGAATGGCCATGCCAAAGCTGCCCTTGGTCGGTTTGAATGAGCTATCGCGGTAGGAGCCCTGGTCCGACGAGGAAGCCGACGGCGGAAGGGGGGACTTGACGACGCCCTGAATAGAAAGGCCAGGCTCAACCGTGGCATACGGCTCGACAACAGAGTTGGGCATAAGCATGGTGCGCGCTCCCACTCTGGCACCCTCACCTACAGTAATGCTGCCGACATGCAACACGTCACCGTCGAGCCAGTAGCCAGCAATGTCCACTTCGGGCTCCAGGGCAGCGCCGTCACCAAAGCTAGCCAGTCCAGTCGTGGGCGCGAGGGTATGCAGCTGCACATCGCGGCCGACATGGCAGCCCATGAGCCAAGCGTGCCACCGGGCCCAATTGGTACCGGCAATGGCCGTCAGCCTGCCCAGTCCCACGATTCTGTCCGCGGTCCAGAGGCGGAGATGCGTCAGGCCGGCGCGACGATACTCGCCCGGGCGAATGCCAATGGTGATGGAGCGCACAATCATGACAGTCGTCAGGAGACGGCCCGGCATCGTCATGAAGACGACCCAGAGAACAACCACAACGGACCAAGGCAGCGCGTGTCTCGTGGCCCAGTAGTCTCCGCTGAAAAGTGATTGGAAAATCTTCTGGGACAAGAATAGCGGCGTCATGAGACGGAGGCCCTCGATGAGAAAAGCGGCAATGAGGACGATGCTCTGGATAAAGATGACCCAGCGCGGGCTAAGTTTGACCTCACGCGTCACAATCGTGGTGCCCAGCAGCTCATCAATGCGCGCTGTCATGGCAGACAGGGTCGGGTGCTCGTATACGTCCGCGACGGACAAGGTGTGGCATTTCTGGCGCAGCTGCGAGACCAGCTGCGCGGCGGCCAGGCTGGTGCCACCGAGCTCAAAGAAGTTGGACTCTGGTAACGCGCCAGATGCACCAAGGACTGCGCGCCACTGGCTGGACACCCAGCCCATGGTACTTCCCTCGGCGGTTGCAGCCGAGGATGACTCGGGCGGTGGCCACGGGAGCGCTTTGCGGTCAACCTTGCCAGAAGTGCGAACAGGGATACTGTCGACGGTGATGAGCATAGGAATCAAGGTTGGGGGTAGGACACGCTTCAGGAAGCTTCTGTCCGACGTGGAGGCAGCACTGCTGTCCCTCACCACATATCCGACGAGGACCTGATTGCCCGTGTCGGTGCGCCGAATGGCGCTAGCAGCACCCTTTACACCGGGTAGTGTCATCATGGCCGCATCGATTTCACCCAGCTCAATGCGTCGGCCACCCAGCTTAATCTGTTCATCATTCCGGCCAAGAAACAGGAGGCCTTCCTTTTCGGCGCGCACCAAGTCGCCGCTGCAGTAGGCGCGCTCGCCGCCAAAGGCTGGGGAAGGTGTAAATTTGACCTTGTCCTTGTCGGGGTCCAAATAGCGAGCCATGCCGACACCGCCAATAACAAGCTCGCCTTCTTCGCCCCAGCGGACGGGATGACCATCGGCTCCGACAACAGCCAGCCGCCACCCTGCTAGCGGCAAGCCGATCCGCACCACCGGATCGCCGACGATGAGTGGGGCGCCACATGAGACTACCGTCGCCTCGGTGGGGCCGTACGTGTTCCAGACGGCGCCAACAGCGCCGGCCAGCCTGTTGGCCAACTCGGGGGAGCACGCTTCGCCGCCGAGGATCAGTAGACGAAGCCCATGGAGCGCTTCCGTCGGCCACAGCGCTGCCAGCGTCGGTACCGTGGACACGACGGATATGCTTTGGGCGGTGAGAAATGTGCCTAGCTCTGCGCCGGCCTTGACTAGCGCGCGCGACGCCGGCACTAGACATGCACCGTGGCGCCAGGCTAACCACATCTCTTCACAGGAGGCATCAAAAGCCACAGATAGCCCGGCAAGGACACGGTCGCCCGGGACAAGGGGCTTGTTGGGGAGGAAGAGGTGCGACTCGGCGTCGACAAAGGCAGCCGCGCTGCGATGCGTGACGGCGACGCCTTTCGGCTTGCCAGTCGAGCCAGAGGTGAAGATGATCCAAGCATCATTGTCTGGACAAGGATATTTGCGTGATGTTGTGTTTCCGATTGGCTTGGCGTCGTGCAGTGTAATTGTACTGTGGTCGGTAATGACAGCGCAGACGGCTGCTTCGGAGAAGACGAGCTTGGCGCGCTCATCGGGATCGTCAACGTCCACCGGAACGTAAGCAGCTCCAGCTTGGAGAATGGCCAGGATGCCAACGTATAGCTCTGCTGTACCAGAGGTGACGCGAATGCCAACTCTGTCACCAGGGCCGATGCCAGCTTCATGCAGCCGGTCGACGAGGATACCAACAGCGTCGGTCAACTCGGAATAGGTCAACCTATCGGAGCCGTTATCGAGCGCAAGTTCTTCTGGGAATAGCTTGGTGGAAGCAGTAAAGATATCAACGAGCGTTCTTTCCTTGGCAGCCTCCTCGTACGGGTACAGGGCATATTCCGAGGAATCGTGTGCGGTGGATGAAGGTGCAGAGGATAGAGATAGTGTAGAAGAAGTGGAAGACGACGTAGAGTCGTCTATTTTTTTGCTGCCTGTAGTCATGGTTGCGGCCCAACGCTATGTTCATCAAGAGATTCAAATGCAGTGGACAGAAAAGAACCGATCTGCCAAAGTCACCAGTCAGCCTTGGTGATATGGAGAAATAGAGATCGAGCTGCACAGCGAGTTAAGTCATAACTCTATCTCAGCATCGGTGGCAGGTTTATATAAGTGCCGGTGACTCGCAAACTATCTTGAACGGGCTGTCAGCCGTTCCGGCGCCGATGGGGACCGTGTTCCAGCTCATCGCCTCGGCCGGTCTTACATACTCTAAGCTGATGCTGCGCATGTTGTGAACTAGATTACTTAATTAATATCTCCTGTCGGTATAGGCCGGAGCTTGCTTTAGCGGCCAGCTTTTAGCGGGCACCGTGTCGACATCAGAGGCCATAAGGGCCATCAGCCAGTGGCGTGAGAAGGGTCGATGCCAAGCTCGGCCCTTTGCGTGAGGGCAGCATGATGGCTTCCCGGCACCATCTTATTAGTGGCTTGCGTCAAGCACGTATTCACGGCTAAAAACTGTCAACAGGCTTGCGGCGTAAAATGTGGTGCCTGGCCTCGGGCCCCCATGAGCCTTTTTGGGATTGGCAGCAGGATTGGGGGCCCATGACCGGGTAGAGCAGGTCGAGCGATCGGGCCATGACTATTCTGCATCTGACCACAAGTTGCGGCAGTGGCTGGCCGCTTCAGCCTCCGAGCTCACAGGCCGAATCGGCAGCGTGGACATGATGGCACACCGGGATTCGTTGAGCCAGCAAGAAGGAGGTTGACATTCCCTACCTGGAATAGTCCATTTCTCCGCTTGGAGTGGGGGAATTAAAGGGGAATAATGCGCTGGCGGCTATTTCGGCATCAAGGCAATTCCTCTTGCTTTACGGATAGTTCAATGTTTTCTTCTTCACATTTTGTTGTATCGACAGTCGCGTCATCTTGTTGAAACACGCCCAATGCAATTGAGTGACGCTATGACCGGAAACGTCTGATTCATATCGGCAAAATCCCGCGTAATTTTTTTTTTCCGTGGCGCGATTCGTGTTCAGCTCTGACAGGTGAGCGTATCTGATGAGTGAGCCACGGGCCAGTTCCATTGTGGCGGAAAGTGGCGGCACCTAGAAGTGATCTGAGATGCTTCGTAATGGAGTCCCTAGAGCATGGACCCAATCACCATTGGAGCGGTGAGTAGCTGAATCTCCTTGGAATCATCGGATAGAGACTTGATGCCTCTTGTTTCGATGGCGGATCAAGTTTTAGTCTCAGCCCAGGGCTAGCCGAGTGGGCGTCGCGCCGTTGATAGGTAATCACTAACTTAGACGAGGATGCCAAGATTTTGAGTGACCTAAAATTAGCCACGTGCCCCAGTCCCTGAAAGTGCAATACATGAATACTACACGCCACGGAAACAAAAGTTCATGCCTGTTGCATCATGGCTGACTAGAATCATTGAGAAGGGAGACAAAAAGAGAAGAAGTATGGAACATGGAATCCAGGCCACTGAAGAGTCTCTTCTCAGAGAGCTGATGCACCGGGGGCGAGGCTAAACGGTCGCTTTTCTTTGTATGGCAGTCAGTCGAGGCCCCTGCCCCTGCCCCGGACCCTGCCCCTGCCCTCTAGGTCTGGCACTAGCTTTAGCACTCTGGGTCTGAGTTCAGATCTACCTACCTTACTTGCCTAACGAGCCGTGGGCCGCCACGCTAGAGCGGGTAAGCGGCAATCAGAGCTTGCAATTGGCCTGGCTCTCGCTGGTTTTCTCTCCGCAAGACCCCTAACCCCTGATGTGTCAAATCGTAATGCTAGGACCTGGTTGCCGTTATTTATTATTGTGAGAGTCCAGAATATCCACCAGTCTGGAATATCGACCAGTCGATTCGCGGATGCAGCGAGCACCAAGTGCCGACGACTGGCAGCAGGCCAAGGATCTGCGGGAGCACGAGGGGTAGGATTGACGGCAAAGCGGCACCCCGGCCGTAACTCGCTTATTGCAACCATGGGTGCTACCTTATGTCGTGACAAGCCCAGGGACCGTGTACAGTACTACAACCTGCTTCTTGCAGCTTCTTCAAGCAGAATTGCGCCACTGACCCAGCCAGCCCTTTCTTGTAACCTCGTACCCTCGGTATTCGCGTGCCGTCCACGGCCGGTGTTGGCAGAATTTGGTGACAAGTCTTTGGTGCCACGTCTGTGTTTTTTTTTGGAGGGGGGGGGGGGTGTGTGCTTCTGTCAGTTTCCTGTTGCACCATCTGCAAAGATGCTAATAAATAGCTTTCGATTAGATTGGTGGAAACAATTTCAACTTGGTCAGCCGCCACCAGAAGCCGTTAGGAAGGCAGATTGACTTGATTCCAGGCCCGGAGACTTTTCTCCATCCATGCCGAGAGTGAGCCGGAGGCGTGCTAATTCAGTGAATTGGCCATGGTGTCATATTGGTTCGTTTAGTCGGAGTAAAACTCTTGTCCAGTTGTCTCACTGGACTGGCTCCGTGCCGACGAGACTGCTTTTATTCCTCGTTGTCACATTGACCCTGTCACGCCTTCGACGAAGAGCGCCCGTTCATGGCGGTTTTTCCGACCTTGTGGGGGGGGAGGGACAAAGAAAAACGACTCGGTGGCGTAATTGGGCTTGGTGACAAGCCCGACCATGGCAGGTCCGACCATGGTATTGTCATGTTTAGGTGAGACGTGATGCGGGGTTTCCAAGTTCGGCTGAGTAGTTGATGGGCGTTGTTGTGTTTGGACAAAGGTGAAGCAAAAGTGACGCTCCATCTGTCGCGGGTCTTTTGCTTTAGCATTGACCGAAAGATGCAGAGGGAAAACCAGAGCAAACACGCTGCCCTGTTGGCTATTTACGTTTTTCTAGTCCGTGCCTACTCCGTGCTGCGCCACAAACATGGAAGGCGTCGTCACCCTTTCGTCGCCCGTTGCACGTTGGGCGCTGCCAGCTGGCGTCGCTGCGGGCGCTGTCAGTCCAAGGAAACGCCGTTTGCTCGTCTCAAGTCTCAATACAAAATTCCCACTGTGCCATGTTGCCTGAGCTATTTTCTGCTTCTCCATCGCGTCTTTGTTCTCTTGCATCGTGAATGCTACGACCTTTATCAATTTTTGTTCTTGCTGCAGCCAGCTGAGTGCTAGCTGACAAGCTTATATTATATTAATTATCTGCGGTGTGCAACGATCCTGTAGCCGTGGTCAGCCGTTCCTCGCAGCCTGTGCCGTGGTTGGTAGTGGTGGTGGGCTATCCGCTCCGTCTCACTCATCGTACAACTCGTGCAGCAATAAATCGCCAAACCTGACGGTGGCGCCGACTCCATCTCACTTCTCAGCGTTCGAGAATAGATTCTTTTCCAGCTCGCGGGGGGTGTGGCGTGCTCTGACCGAAATACCTTGATTCCCGTGGCCGCCATGGTCAGCTCCCATCATCCCAACTCCCTCATCATGCAAGCCACAAAAAAAAAAACGAAATGCAACCAGATATGCATGCTCCAGGACTGCGCATCAATAGCTAACAGACTTCTTTAATCTAGGTTTTTGCCTCCGCTCCTTCTAGCTCCTTTCACTGGGTCACTTCGCTCTCCCTGGTACTGCTCGTAATGGTCCAGTTCATGGGCTCCGGCGCGGCCGCCGATCGGCCACGAGCCTTTGTGTGGCTTGGCCCGGAGGACGACCCCGACCTGTCTACGGCGGTTGGCCAGCTCCTCGAGTCATCTTCTCACAAGTTTCAAGTCGATTATGTCGGGCCAAAAGACATAACTGACGACAGTCTGAAGACTGTACAGCTCATTGCTTTTCCGGGTGGTGATGGTATGCTTCTCATGTCCTCGGACGTTTTCTTTTCATTCAAGAGCCCTTTTGTTTTCAAGAAGCAATCCTCCCCACTCATCGCTCCCTCCTCTCCCACATATCCCCGCCGTGCAATAACACCACCTCTCTTTATCGGTTCCTTTCATACCAATTGTTAAGCTTTACTATACACCATACCACATCGCCATGACGTGGGGTTGCGCGGACCCAGGCCTGAAGCTTGTTTCCACGTATTGCCGTGATGACGTTGCCCTATCTCGATACTAATTTGCCCCATTTTTTCAGATGTGGAGGATTTGTGGAAAGTACTCCAGCCCGTAGCCCAACCCATTCGCTCGTTTGTTGCCAACGGCGGTCGCTACGTTGGCTTTTGTCTTGGTGCATACGTTGCAGGCCACTCGCCAGGCCTTGGCCTGCTGCCAAACGGCACCGATGTCTCTGCTGAGTGCGATGAGGAGGATGCGCAAGTCAGGGATAACAGAGATACGGTAATTCAGGTCAACTGGGCATTCAGTTCCGGCTCGAGCGCCGGTAAAACGGCAACCGATCGTTGGATCTACTACCAGGAAGGGAACTTTGTCAAGAACTTCGTCGAAGATAATACAAGCTACGTTCTGGGACGGTACTCAAAGACAGACCACGTTGCTGCGACGCTCAACAAGTATGGCGAGGGCTGGGTTGGCACAACCGGGCCTCATCCAGAGGCGGACCAATCTTGGTGTAAGTCCACATACCAACTTACATGTTTTATCTACAGTAATGCTGACCCTGATTCAGTTGATCTGGCAAACCTTACCGCACCTGATGGTTTGCAGACTGAGGTTGGCCATGACCTGATTAATGCCGTCATGAGTGGCGGTCTTGACATCAGGAGCCTGGCGGCCTCTCAGCCGGCCAATGGAACGGAGCCGAAGCCATCTACTACAACAAAATCATCTGATGCAACGAAGCCCTCTGATACCCCGAAGACATCTAATGGACCGACACCAAAGGTCGTGTCAAGTGGCGGTAGCAGGTTGAACAATCCGTTCCGTCGTCTCTTCCGACGATGAGTCTGCTGCGCTGGCTCCCCGTGCTAGTTCGCTGCTTGTGCTAATTTCATTTCTCGTGCTTGAGTGGTTGCTTGTCGTGGGTCGGTCTTCGTCCTTTGCATCAGAGTACAACACAAAGTACTGACTGACTGGGTGGCTACGCGCTTTAGCGTACGATCTACAAAATTTGGAATGTACTACACCATCTAGATTGTCATTTATCTGATTTCTTGCTCTATATATTCGTTTACTCTCAATTCTCGGACATGTGTAAACCTGCTCAGCATGTTTTCCTTGGGCTTGGACTTGTTACATGGTAGAGCCGGGCTAAAACCGCTGCCACCATAGCTAGATACCCTGCGATTCTTGAGGGATTCTCTCCAAACGGCTACAAGACCAGAATTATGCTCGTGTGCGTGAATAGCAACATTTTCCCAACAGTCCTGTATCTCACGGCCGAACTGTCTCAAAAAAAAGAATGTGTAGGCTCGAATACTTGAGACACTTTATGGGAAAGCAAGACTGGCACACACACATCCACGGTCTCGTGACAACCATTGCCACCTCCTCCCCTCCTTCCGATAATAACAAGCAGGCTCTCCAGCTGCACACCTACTCAACCCTTGTCATACCCATCTCTTCTTGACCCAATCTCATCAGCCTCGTAACATTTCCTTCCTTCTCCCACCTCAATACCCAGAAGCCATCCTCTCCGTCCTATCGGTCCTTTAACAATGTCCGAACCGGCACAGCAGACTACCCTCCCACTGCACACCACGCGAGGTACGTACCATGTACAACCACATTTTGCACAGTTCCTTTGCACAAGCAGGCTAACTTTTGCCATTCCTTTTTTGCGCATGAAAAAAAAAAGTAGAGTTTGGCGACCGACGTGGTACGCAGCAGGAGAAAACAAGACCCAGCGGCAGCAGCAGCAGCAGCAGCGGTGCAGCATCATCGGCCCAGCAAAGGACAACGTCGTGGACGCCCAATTTCGAGCGCCGGCAGAGCTGGAATGCGCAGGACCGAAAGCACGAGCTGCACATGGCGGCGGTGGGTGATGTCCAGACCGGTCCTGGATTTACCGAGCGGTCGAATTGAAAAAGTTGACATGACAAGTGAGAGAAAAGGGGAATCTCGAAGAAGAAGAAGAAGTCTTGAAAAGAAAACAGTCGAAATGAATGTTGAGGCGAGAATGTACAGTTTGCAGAACGACGACATGACAACAAGAATGACTCCAAGGAAATGAACAGAAGGACATTGCTGGCAGACAAACCAAAGTAATCACCGAATGCATCCGGGAAAAGAATGGCTACGAGGTAATGGAGAATAGTAATTCAAGCTCTTAAAAATGCCAATTTATTTAAACTCTGCGGTCGAAACCGAGTCCGGGTCCTTTTCACGACCATGTGTGTATTCCATTGTACACTATAATCAAGAAAGAAGAGGAAAAAGAAAAACGCCAGACATCCAGGTCTGCTATAAGGTGTATCCATGCGTGCGCCATGTGTATAAAGCAACAAAAAAAAGGAGCAGGGAAAAAGAAAGCTTGTTAAATCAGGCCATTTACCGACAGATGCTCCGCCAACACACCGACGCCATACACGGTGCCGGCCGCGGCCGCCGTGCCGAGGACCAGCTTGCTGGCCAGCGATCGCTTCCGCCTGCCCACGACGCTGGGGTCGTACGCAGATGCGCCGGGCTCTGCCCGCCCGACTCTGCGAAAGACCAAGACGTCGCCGCGGCCCGAGACAATCTCGTAGCCGTGGGCCTGCAGGGGCTTAAAGTGCGGGAAGAACTTGGCTGGGCTCGACAGCCGCAGAATGGTCTCGGCGGGCGTCTGCTGCGACGAAGAGCCTACCGATTCAACGGCCGAGCTCGTCTCTGCGACATTGACCGTCTGCGTCTCCGGGTCAAACGCGAGGATCACGTACTCGGCGGCGGCTGTGTGGGCGCCACGTCCTCCACTTACTGCTTGCGACGGCGTGTCTTGTTCTGCAGTTTCGTTAGCATCGGATCGATAATGCGTCACTAGTGTCGGCCAAGTCGCTTTACCGCCAGTTTCTTGTGAATAGCTTACTTCCAGTCCTCGGGGAGTTCTTGAGTAGGGGTCCAGCTGAGCCTGCGCCCGCTCGGCCGCGCTCATGGCGCCCTTCTGCTGGGCAGACAGCTTGTCAAGGGCCTCTTGGACGGTGCTTTTGCTCGTAGGAAAGCTCTCGTCCATGGAGCTGACACCCTCGTCGTTCTCCTGCTCAAAGCGGCGCTCGTGCTCAGCCTTGGCCGCCTCAAGCTTGGAGAGTCTCTGCTCAGCGACAGTCTCGAGCTGTGAAGCCACCGGTGGCTGCTGGTGCTCCTCAGCACCCCACTCGGCGGCGTACTTGGACTTGCCATCCACGAGTTTCTCAGCGCGGCGGGCAGCCTCGAGTTCGACATCAACAATGGGCTGTGCCTTCGTGACCGGGCCCTTGGGGACGTCGGCCTCGAAAGATGTCTGATATTTCTTCTTGGCATCCTCGAGGTTGACGAAACGACGCTTGGCAGCAGCCTTGGCAGCGCCGTTGGGTACATTGGGAGCTGACTGCAGCTTGCCCGCGCTAGATTGGTGAGAAGCAGTCTTGAGGCGAATCTCAAGATCATGCTCATTAAATTCGGAGTTTATGGGTTGAGCGGCCATGTCATCCAGAATGGGGCTATCGTAGCTCCCCAGATCCTTATAGTATTTGGTGGCCTCCTCAGGGTGAGTCGGATATTTTTTGTTGGCCGCGTCGAAGGTGCGGGGATTGTAGCTGGCAAGATCAGCATAGTTTTTGGTGAGCTCCTCGGGATGAATGTGTTCCTTGACGTCGGGCTCCTCGAACCCCGCTCGGGGGTATTCTGAAAGATCACTGTAGCGCTTGGATGCTTCCTCTGGGTGAATACGTGCAACAGCAGCGTCGGCGTTGGGGAATTCGTCGTACTTGCTGAGGTCGCCGTAGCGCTTGGAAACCTCCTCCGGGTGAATGCGGGCCGACTTGGGACCAGCATTTTCGTACTGTGCGTAGCGATGCAGGTCATCGTACCTTTTGGTCAATTCCTCGGGAGTGGGAGGCGGGAGACCGTCAGGTTCATTCCAGCGAACAGGGCCGTATTTGTCCAGGTCCTTGTATTCTTGGGCATAGTTGACGGGCTTGACGTCAACCTTGGGCGGGCGAGGGGTACCACGGGGGGTGTCGTCCATTTCGCGTGCCTGCTGAGCCTTGAGGAGAGAATCCTTGCACTTGAAGCCTTCGGCGTATTTGTCTAAGTCCTCATAGTTCTTGGATAATTCTTCTGGAGTTAAGGGGCGGAGGCCATCGGGCTCGCTGTACGTCACGGCGCCGTATCTGTCGAGATCCTTGTAGAGCTTGGTCTTTTCCTCGGCAGTCATGCCAGGAAGACCATCAGGTTCGTTCCAGGTGACGGGGCCGTACTTGTGCAGGTCATCGTAGTCTTTGCTCATCTCCTCGGGAGTGCGACCGGGAAGCCCATCAGGCTCATTATAATTGGAGGGCTTGTACTCGTTTAGATCCTTGTACTGCTCAGCGCTCTGGGCAGGCAGGCCGTCGGGTTCGTTCCACTCGATGGGGCGGTATTTCTTCAAGTCGTTATAATGCTTCGACTTTTCTTCAGTAGTGAGCTCCCAAGGTGTGTTGGGGTCGTCAAAGCTGGCCGACTTGTAGGCGTGAAGGTCCTTGTACTTGGGAAACTGTGAGGTGGCTTCGATTATCTTCTCGGCATCGACTGTTTGTGTGGTGTCCTTGGGAGCAAACTCTTGTACATAGTCGCATACGCTCTTGAGGGGAAGGCGGAGATTCCCGATGCTCTGCGGAGTGTCTTGCTGAGGACGCAGCAGCTGGTCTACAGCATCGCGTGGAAGAGCGCCGGCCGTCTTGGCGGAACTGAAACTCGAAAGGTTATCGGACCAAGACTTGACGTTGGTAGTGTCAGCGTAGCTGATGCTCGTGCTATGCATGGCGTGGGTGTAAGCTGGGGTGGTGATGTGGGTGGTGGGCTTGACGGCGTTGCGAGCGCTCTTGTGGTCCCAAGCAAATCTTCGGCTAAGCGTCTCCATGTACCTGTAGCGGACTGAGCGATGGCGACCGCGGGCTTCGTGGTCGGTCTCGACCTGCCAAGGGCCGTAGCGGTATTGGCGAGCCTGACGAGCGGCAGATGTGGCGGAGCCGCGAGCCAGAGCCAGTCTGGCGCGCGGGGTGGACTGAGTAGCGGCTGAAATCATGATGGCGAGTGTGCGGTTGGAAGGTTATTATATTGGTCCCGCGACTGCTGTGTGCTCTGGAGGAACAACGAATCAGCATTGAGGGGGACAGAAACGAAGAGCGACAGCGGCAACACCAAGGCCGGGCACGTACCGGCAGTGAAGGTTAAGCGGCAGTGTGTGGGAGCGTCGATATATATGGCATCTAGCCACACGGCAGTAGAGGGGGTAAGGGCCGCGTGAGATGGAGAGAGAAGGAGAAGGGGTGGTCGACAGAGGAAGAGAAGATTTCGTGAGATTGCAGACGCAGAAGAAGTGATGACAAGAGGAAGAGGTTTGAGGTTGAAGCGACGAATGAGGGGAAAGTTTAAGACGACGAACGGAGCACGGGCAGATTCGTAGAGGATAAGGTAATGGAAACAGCACATGGGTAGGTACTTTGAAGGTACCTAACAGACAGATTCATGTGGGGGCCGGGGCTACGGGCGATGGCCGTGGTTACAGGCGTATTGCGCCAGGCAGCCCACGAATACCTAGTCGTACAGTAGAGGCCACTGAAGCAGTTGGCAGGGTGAATTCCCCGTGACGTCGCCTTTTGAGAAATTCATAGCAGAGAAATGGCTGGAACTATGTACTGGCACTGGCAGAGGTTAGAGGTTCTTCACGGACCACTCTGCATCGCAAATGGAGTCCCCCCAGGTTGTGGCCGGGGCAAGTCTTGGCGGTTTGGTAGGTGTGCATCTACCTACAGGTGCTGCAGGCAGGTCAGCCGCCGCTGAATTGTGAAGACAACCAAGACATTGATGCACCTACAGTGTTTGAGTGGTTTATGTTGCTCATTTGCTGCGCCCTGTTGCAAGGTGCACTACGCGCTAGCAATTTGCGGCCCGGCGATACGAGTGCTAGCATCTTGGAGCTGCTGGCGAGACGCGTGCGGCTATTGACGTCTGTACTCCCCGAAGCAGTGCGCTGAACTGAGAAAGCACTTGCTATCTACAGCCCGCCCAAAGCAGGCAATCAAGAGCAAATCACCACCAAATTCCCCTATATTCGCTGCTCGAAATCGCCTCGAGACCTGACCTGCAGCGCTGCCCTGTGAGGCTGTGACGTGCTGGCTCCGCAGCCAATGGGCCCCTGCAGCCTACCTGTTCCGCTTATCGTCTCGCTGGCATTGGCCTAGATAAGACGCAGCAAACCCCCCCCGAGTTGCAGTGGAGATGGCCCCTGCCGTCACAGCAGCCAAGTACTCAAGTACTGTACCTCGCAAGTACACATGCTCTGGCAAACAAGCATGGGAAATCACGATGGACTCAAACCACGGCACGTGATCGGGCACATACAGCTAGACCACGCATCGAAAATCAAACAAAAGAGAGAGGGAGAAAAAAAGCCATGGCGCAAGCGGACTTGCTCCGGCGGCAGTGGCTGGCACAAGGTCGGGTAACTATGCGGATTGGCGGCTTGTCCTCCGTACGCCATTCCTCAAAGATGCATTTATTGCCCTGCATCAATCCATCCTGCCGTCTGTCCAAAAATCGCGGCTCCGATCTTTTGTTGGCTGCAGTACATCTATTATCAGATTTGAACCGCATTTCAATTGAGACATCTTTTACTCTTTTTTACAGTTGCTGCTTGCAGCGAACGTTTGACAGGAAGCCCGCTTTGTTTCTGTCCCTTCTCCACTGCAACAATTGAAGATGGGCCGCGCATGACGTCAGCGTGGTCAGTTATCAGGCTTGAACGGGCGCACGCACAATCACGTCAATTTCTCGCGTTACACATGGGGGCGTCGTAACCAGAGCGGATAGGGTGATTCTGGCGTCTTTTGTATATCCCCTTCTTTGAGCTTGTTGGGCTGATACCGGAAGCTGTATGCCTTGGTGGTGAGGCTACCGCTGATGAGCTGCAAGACCCTTGGAACCAATCTGGGTACAGACTCGAAACGGTGCCATGACCACCACGACTTCGGTCACGATGTTATAACAGTTAGTATTACAGCACTGCATGCGGGTGTAAAAAGACCCCGAACCCATCCGGTATCTGAATTAGGCAATCCAATCACCAACAACAAGGGCGATGCCGTCACACCAAACCCTCTGCAACATAACCAAATAACCTTGTGCTCTTTTTTTGGTCAGCTTGTCAGACTGCAGCGTGCCCGCTAGGTACTTTAGTCCTGTTGCGGCTGCGCCCATAATTAGCCCCAGCCTGAGGTCGACGCTATTTCCATTAGACCGCCCCGTCTGTCAAGAAGGCAAAAGGTAAGCCTGTCAGGTTCCCCAGGGTTTGCCTTGGCAGGCGGACTGAGGATACTAATAAAAAGGTTAATAAAAGGCACGTTCTGTCTTTTCCTTTTTTTTTTTTTTTTTTTTTTTTTTTTTTTCGGACTTCGGGCTCTTTGCAGACTCCTTGCCAGCAAATCTGATCAACATGCCACCTTTTTCCTTTGTATCCGCTTGGAACGCCACTGCAGCTATTTGCATCTCAAATGAGGGGGAAAGCGGCTGTCATGCCTCGGCCTCGCCCCAGCCACCAGCTGCGCAAAATGCCCAAAATCTCATGTCAAATCTGTCAGTGACCCCATTTGGACTGCTCTGATTCCTCGGCACCTGCACGCCTTCCCCGCCAATATTCTTGGGGCCGGAGCCCCCAACTCCCGTCGTGACAAGCCCACATTAACGGTCTGTCGAGCACAGTGGCCATGTCATCCTGAGTGTGGACACATTTTGTGCTGAAAGGAAGAGGCCAAAAGAAAAATGCTATCATGATCATGAGGAAAACACACATGATTCCACCCTCGCCTGAATTTATCTAGTCTATTGTCGTTTGTTGGAAACCAATTCCCCATACTTTGTACTGTGCCCAACTTCCCCTCCTTCACGGTACTCCCCAACCCCCATCTTTGAACCCCAGACCGATCTGCAATGGACGCCGGGGGCCTAAAAATGATAAGCCGTCTCTGGTGTCGTCGTCGCCCAAACAAGACGCATCGCGAGCGGGGTAACGCCTCTATTAGGTTTATAGGCTATATTCGTAATGACCATTCTGGTGAAAAATGTCCAGGCAAAATGAAACGGAAAAAATTGGGATACGCGGAAAACAGTTTTAGTTAGCGTTGCAATTTGATCGTCTCCCCTCGCCGATCTGGGGCCCCAGAGTCTGTGACCATCGGGCTCCTCCATGACCCCGAGACCTCAGGTTTTTTCCTCCCCCCCTGTCAAAATGGGAAAACTTCGTCAATGACCTAGTTACGGCTCATCTTACCATTGGATATAATTCCTCTACATCTCTCCACGGGCAATAGCCGAAGAGAAAAACAAGTCGCGTCCCAGATGCCCGCCGAGCCGCAACAACTTGACTAGTCCTTTAAGCTTGACAACCGCTTGAGAAATGGGCCAATGGTACTACATAGCACCAAAACAGACCACCTCGCTCCAATCCCCATTTTTGCGCGCGTGAGCGCCTCAACGGGATAATTGTCGGTCAGACATTGAAGGAACTAGAGAGGGAACTTCTCAACTATGAGCGACGAGGTCAAGAGCATGGGTTCCGCATCGGCGGACACGGCAATCGACAGCAGCTCCCGCGGCGAGGGCCCGTCCTCATCACTCGGCAATGCCAGCGCCAACAGCGCCATCGTGGTGCGGCGCAACAAGCCCATAGCCGCCTGGCGCCTCGCCGTCATATTCTGCTGGTATGTGAATTCTCTCTCATCACACCTTTGATGTAGCCTCATCGCGAACCAGATACAACTGACATCCTTGAATGTGTAGCATCGGCATGGGCTTGTTTCTCTCGCTCCTCGATGCCACCGTTGTTGCCACCATGCTTGTCGACATTTCCGCCGAGTTTGAAGATTTCAAAACCTCGTCCTGGGTAGTCTTGGCCTATACCCTCACCGAAGTCGGTTCGTCCCATCCGTTGTGCTTTTTCACCCGTACTAGAGAAAGGAAAAAGCTAATCGAGAGACAAAAAGGCTTCGCCGTCGCCATGGCCCGGCTCTCCGACGCGCTCGGCCGCAAGACCGTCGTCGTCGCCTCCTTTGCCATTTTCCTCGCGGCCTCCATGGGCTGCGCCGCCTCGTCCAACCTCGACCAGCTCATCGGCTTTCGCGCCGCCCAGGGTGTCGGCGGCGCCGGCCTCTACGCCATGGCCATGGTCACTTACCCGGAGCTCAGCCCGCCCTCGCGCGTCGTCCTCGTCACGTCAGCCCTCGGCGTCATTGTCGCCCTGGCCGGCGTCTGCGGGCCCGTCATCGGCGGCTTGCTTACCACCTATGTCGGCTGGCGTTATGTATTTTGGATAAAGTATGTTGTTTCCAAGCATCCCTTCTCGGCCGGCCCTATGTTGGACTATTGCTCTCGTGTTTGAATGTCAGATGGACGGCTAACGCTCGAGAAATTAGTGGCCCGTGTGCTTTCGTCCCCGGCGTCTTCCTCTTACTCGTCTGGCCCAAAGACTACCAGCTCTTCGTCAAGATTGACATGCGCCGCCTCGACTACCTAGGCGCCGTTCTCGTCCTCGCCGCCACCATCCTGCCCGTCTTCATCATCAATCAGGCCGCCATCCGCGACTACGCCTGGCGCAGCGCCCCCACAATCTCTGTCCTCGTCGTCAGCGGTCTCTGCTGGGTCGGCCTCGTCTTCTGGCAGCGCCAGCTCGCCCGCGACCCGCGCCTCCGTCTCATCCGGCCCCAGCTGCCTTTTCACATTCTCACGAGCCGCGTCATGCTCGCCGCCATCTTGTAAGCGCCCCCGGCGCCCTTCATAGCAGACCAAGAAGCAGCTCAATGCTAACCTAGGCCATCCAAACAACAGAGACACGTTCCTCTCCGGCTTCGTCCTGCTCCTCGCCATCATCAATATACCACTCCGATCGCAAATTGTCAACCTCTACGGGCCCGTCAAGGCCGGCGCCCTTCTGCTTCCCATGATGGGCGGCGGCGCGGCCGGTTGCGCAATCGGCGGGGGTCTCTCTTTGCGCCGCAACAACACCTTTCCCGTTCTCCTCGCCGCCAGCGCCATCCTCGCCATCTCTTGCGGCGTCCTCTCCCGCCTGCCCGACGCCCCCAAGCCGCCAGCATGGCAATGGGGCCTCGAAGCCGTCCTCGGCGTCGGCTTGGGTCTGAAAATCTCCAGTACCACGTTTCTCGCTGTTTTGCAGTCCGACTTTGAGGACCACGGTACGTGTACCTTCCCCTGCCACCCCCGTCACGCCCGATCAAAAGCTCGTGCTGACCAACAAACGACAGCCATCTCTCAGGGCATCATTGCGCAGATGCGCGTCTTTGGTGGCAGCCTTGGCGTCTCCATCAGCATTATCGTCCTCATCACCAAGATCCAGGAGGGCCTGCAACGCTCCCTCACGCCCGATCAGCTCGCCAGCTTATACCGCTCGCCGCTCACCCTATTCCAGTTTGGTCCCGAGCAGCAGCTACTGGCGCGTCAAGCCTTCATCGATGCTTTTCGCCTCGACATGTACATTTGCGTCGGTGTGTCCGCGGCATCGCTGCTCGTCGCCCTCTTCACGTACCAGCGGCATCCGCCGTCGGTGCAGTCCAAGCTAGAGGACCTGGAAAAGGAGCTGGCGAGGGGCGCGGCGTTGACAGAAGCTTCGCAGACAGCAGAAGCATGATTTCATGATGAAACACTCAACAAACTGTATATCCATATTAGTATGACATGACATATGACGCTTCTGTACATAAAGAAATGCAATCTGAACAAAAAGTTCGGGTCATGCCCGCTGAAGAATAAAGAGGAAAAAAATCAATTCGCTAATTCCTGATCCAATGATAAATGATATTGTGTCGCTCGCTTGTCCAAGCATAGCAGCGTGCGTTACGCCGGTAGCCCCCTCATCTCTCATGCCGTGGATTCCCCTCACCGCGTGTTTGCGCGCCGCTCTGCTGGCGTGTAGCCTCGAGTGTGTGTTGATCGTGCAATGTCAGCCCATCCGTGTCTTGATGCATGCCGTTGCGGCCGTCTCGTGCATCTGGATTTTGGTGGTCCTGCTGCTGGCTGTACCGTGAGCTCTCCGAGCTGGGGCGCTCTTTGTACGGAGGCACCGCTATGCCAACGCTGGTAGCCTTGTCTTGCTCCCGCGATTTGACGTATACGGGGAGCGGCTCGTCGTCGGTCGGCGAGCGCGACCTCTGGTATTCGCCGATGCGCTGCAGACGCTGCTCCTGAAGCTGGTGCTCTTCGCGGTAAAACGCCTCTCGCTCTCTCCGCCGTGACCGCATGCAAAACCAGAGTGATATGGCGGAAATGGCAGCAAAAGCGGCAGCCACGCAGCCAGCCACAATTCCAATAATCTGCCCTAGCCCTTTATCCAACGCGTCGGGGTCGGGCCGCTTCCGTGTCAAGCTGGGATCGATTTCTGTGCCAGGCTCCCAGGTCTTGACAGGAAACTGGACTGATACGGTCGGTGGCGCTGGTGAAAGCTCGGAGGTATCTCTCTTCTCCCACGCAATGTTCCAGGGTTGGTAGAGCATTGTTGCCACTATGGGCGTGACGGTTGTGGGAATGGTAGCATTTCTTGCCGTAAGAGCGGCCGTTGTAGTGGCGGTCTTGGAAGCGGACCCTGTGGTAGTCGTAGGGGGTGTGGTATTCGCACTGGGTGTGGTTTGCGCCGTTGGAGTCAAGGTCGTCGTCTTAAGACAGTTGGGTCCGGATATACCAGATACCTCTATATCGTAGAACATGGTGTACCTGAAGCCGCTGTACAGTAGCGTATTAGCAGTGGCGGCAGGACGAAGCTAGGTGTCAGCACTCACCTTGGGCAACAGTAGGCGGTTGTGCGAATCGTCTCTGTATTGGGCTGATTGTTGAATAGATCAGACAGCTGGTTGTAGTTGTAGCCGCTGGGACAGACGGCTTTGCTGTAACTAAACCAGTATGTACTATTGATGTTATTCCACCCAGATGGCTGGCACGCGGAGAACTGCGCATCGGTGACTGGCAGTAGAATTTGCGAATAGATGGTGCTTCCAATGCTGTCCCCAAAAGTTACCGGGGCCGTGGCCGCAGTCCAATTCTGTACCGGAGTACATCTCGACGGCGGTACGAACGGTGTTGTGAGCTGGGGGAGGACGAGGACCGTTGCGCTGGGCGTGGTCGTGGCGTTGGCAGCGACGCTGGCTGAGAGATTGGTGCCATTTACAACGGGCCCTATTGACGCGGCCGTTGTCGCCAGCGAAGCGAGCGTTGTTGAGATGGACGTCGACATTGCCGCGGCCGGGTCGGTCGGTCAATCGCGAGAGCGTACAATAACCATGAATGATGGGTAATGGCAATAGGGAGGAAAAATAATGAAGAGAGAGAAAATAGGATGGTGCAGATCGAGCGATAATAGAGGATTCGTATCTGGTATTTTGGACAAGAGCTGGCACCCCAGCGGATACGGGGCTTTTGGGGGCCTCCACAACTCTGGAACAAGAGGGCGGGCGGAGTTTATTTAGTGCAGGACGGACAAGTTGACAGGGTCTTGATTGGGGCGTTCCTGACTGGGGCGATTGAGCGAGACAAGGGGCCAAGGAGAGTCAAAGATTCTGCCCAGAATGTATTCGTAAAGTTGACAAGGAGGTAGGTGATTGCAAGGGTCAGATTTGATGCGTAGCAGTGATGCGCCTGGGGCCTTGATACTAAGTATGTTCTGCATCCTGCATGTGCTCGATAGACAGACAGGTTGATCGCTCGCGTGTGAATAAAACTGCTAGGGCGTCTAAATTTGGCAGCAGCACAGCCTGGATATCGTGGATATCGTGCCGCAGCAACCTCTCCAAAAGCTGCCTATTGATGGAGTGGTACGAGGTTGCCGCGTGTTCTGCGTGGATTATCCATCCCTTGATTCCCCCATGGATAACCAATCGGGCCCACGCGCAACGGAAGGTACCGCGAATGATGCCGTGCGAGCAAACTTTGACATGTTCCGCCTTAGTGTATCCGTAGATTGTCAGTATGTCGTGCCCGCTTCGTCGCAGCCAAGCTCGCCAAAGTGTCCGTCGGCGTCTTTGCTCTCTATGTGTAGAGGGGCCGACCGTGCCAGGATAAGCGACTGAGCCGTTGCTAGCGAGTCGCGCTGGGTAGCTTCTAAAATTCCATGTCAGCTAGACTGGATGAATTAGTCAACAGTCGTGATGAGTGGAGCCTGAATTCAAGAACTTTGTGGTGCTTTGCAAAGGAATGGTGATGTTGTGTTTGCTAGAGCTTGGTGGTGCAGCGAAGCTGCTGGGCGGCACAGGTCGGCTTGCGCTGCGTGCCAGTCGCTGCCAAACATATCATTGATGACCTGGCAACAACGGAAATTGAAAATCTATCGTCATTTGGTTGCACACAGTTTGAACCAGAGAAAAAATTGCTTCGTAAATTTCTGAGCGCCTCTCTCGCGGCATGCCACCGCACCCGTACCTTACAACAGCCCGACCAAGATTCCCAACACTGTCTGTACTACAATAATATTCAAACACTCATTGAAATCAGGCGTTGGAATTATCTCGAATGCTCATCTTCTGAAAGCATTTCCTTCTTCTTTCCTTTCCTTTTTCTTCCTTTATTTTTCGCATCATAGCGAATGTCCCCCTTCGTCTGATTTTTGTGGTGGCAGCTGGAGAGACGTTTTCACACAAAAGCTGGAATATGACTCGCCACGGATAATCCGCATCAATGAAAGAAATGCCATATTCTCGAAAACCTTCACCATAACGTAGTCCAATCCCTTCCGATTCATTAATTCGTTTCCTCAATCTATTTGTCGCAATGCTCAGTCAGCCCGCGCATCGGTATGACTCCATCTGGAACCTGGGCCCACTCCTCACAATTCTAACTACAGCTTTACCTCCAAGTGGCGACGTCACCAAGCTGTGTCTCAAAATCCTTCAACGACCTCCAGCTTCCGCTGCTGCTGCCCGCGTCGACCGCATCGCCTCTTCTCTCGCGATACTCATCGTAACTCACGCGCGAGGCGAGCCTGCACCATGAAGCGCAGTCAAGGACGATCCGCCGGCGGCAGCCGCGCAGCTTTCGGCGCCGGATTCGGTGGCTTTGGTGGGCAGGGTTCGGGCAGCTCCCTCTCATATCTGACCGAACCACCCTCCTTTGCTGCCGTTGCAGACCCCAATACTGTCGTCTCTCTCAAGAATATCCTGAAAAAGGACAGCACGACAAAGACTAAAGCTCTCGATGAGCTGCTGGCCTACGTCCAGGCCCACCCCCACGACAAGGATGGCGGGGTAGAAGATGCCATCCTCGACGTCTGGGTAAGACACCTTCGCCATGCCACTTGCCTCCAATCGTCGCTTAATCCTTGCGAAAAAGTAACTGACACTTCACTAGACCCAAGTTTACCCTCGCGTATCCATTGATAATGCCCGCCGTGTCAGAGAGCAGTCTCACCACTTACAGCTTGAGCTTCTCAAGTCTGCGCGCAAGCGCATGGAACGCCACATTCCCAAGGTCGTCGGCGTATGGCTCGCTGGTCAATATGATCGCGATCGCGCCGTTGCTCGTGCTGCCAGCGATGGTCTTGGTTCTTTTCTCACAAGTCCTGAAAAGGCAGATGCCTTCTGGAAAAAATGCCAGCCTCAAATTCTGGCTTTTGCTCTCGAGGCTATCCAGGAGACTCAAGACAGCTTGAGCGACGAGCGTTCCACAACAAAAGAAGATGCCGAGGCCAAGTACTTCCGAGTCATTAATGCGAGTCTATCGCTAATCCTCAGACTCCTCCAGAGAATGGATGACTCTGACGTGGATCGCTGTCGAGATAGCTATGACGAGTATTTCGCTAGCGGCTCTGTTTGGAAAAGTATTACTGTCGCCGACCCGTCCGTGCGAAGAAGCACTTGCCAACTTCTCGTCTCGTGCATCGATCGCAAGCTACCCTATGCAGACTCTGTAGAGTGCAGACAGGCCATGATTACCGGTGGTCTCAAGACCTCACAGGTAGGATCTGCCAACGAGTACATCCTTGCCCTCGCCAAACTTACCAAAGATCACCCGGACATCTGGGAAGCTTCCATCAAGAGCAAAAAGTCTTCAATAGCACGACTACACGCATTCATTGCCAAAGGCTCACAGGGCAGTCGTGCAATTTTCTGGGAATCTTTAGATACTCTGCTGTCTCTACTACCTCGCAGTGTGGTCAATCTAGACTCAGAATCCGAGCTGCTGGATTCGTTACGCTCCGGAATCGACCACCGAGAGGAACCCCGTTCCAACGCGGAGGTCGCTTGGAAATGCTATTCGAATGCTGCCCGACGAGCGCTTCAGTCCCTGAACGAAGCTGACGCATGCGAATTGGTCAAGTCTCACACATTTCCTCTCCTTGAAAACTTTTTATATCCCCCTGCTGGCCGCAGCTCATCAATTGGTCTAAATACCTTGGGTGACATTTATGGCGCTGTAACTACCTCGTCTCCTGCAGTTGCTACCGCCGTAGGAGAGGAACTTGCTCGACTGGGTGCAAAGTTTTGCACACACTTGTCTGGCTCCCTTCCCAGTGTTTCGAAAGAATACCAAAGCTCGCAAGAAAAGGTTGGGGAAGAAGGTCGTCGCTGGTTTCAACTTTCAAAGGAACTGCACCAGCGCTCCAAGTCGGGCACTTCACCAACGTTGATTGATCAGCCCTCTCTTACTATCATCTCTCAATGCGTATCGCTCCTGGAGAGCCGAAACATGAAGCCATTTGGTGCTGCAAGAACGTTGGAACAAGCTCTTCGCTCTGCGCCTCATCTGTTTTCGGGAGATGCTGGCGTCCGCATTTCCAACTTCTTCCTCGCTGCCGCCGAAGACTACCTGGACAAGTTGGTGGAGTCATCCTCAGCCCCGATACTTTTGACTTGCTTGGACTTGTCGTCCTCCATAGAAAATCTCAGCACTTTGTACAAGTCTACTTGGAGAGCATGGGTAACTGAGACGCTTTCACTAACACCAGGCGAGAAGCGTAACGACATTCTGGCCGGCTTGATCACGCAAAAGGCTGCTGCAGACCTTGCCAACTCTAATCAAGCTGTGCAAGCTCAAATTCTGGAGCAGGCAACTGCAGTTGTAGACGGTTCCGGTGGCAGCAAGAGTCTTTTGACAGCAGCTGTCAGCTCCGGCACTTTTTCTAATCAACACATTCAGACACTTGCCAAACATGCGGTCGACGTGCTACAAAAGAAGCCTAGCGCCGGACCTCTCGATATCCTGGCAATTGTGGCTAGCGGAAATCCAAAACTTCTCTCCGAAAACGATGATTTACATACCTCGTTGGTCACCGTTCTACTTGGCTTGTCTGAGCTTGATGGAAATGCGTCTGTGGCTGGCAAAGCGGCCAAGGTCCGCGCTCTCATGGATCAGCATACCGATGGCAAGCTGCCCACGATTGGTATCATTTTGTCCAATCTCGAACGCGCAACCCCCCAATCCCTCGAGTAAGTTCCTCAATAGCACTACTATAGACTTGTTCTAACGATCGCAGCATTGAAACTCTAGTCAAGCAGGCCAAAGAAGCTAGCTCCACTGCCGTACCTTTAGAAAACTTGCTTCCGAGCACCAACATTTGGATGGAGCAGCTCAAGCCATTCTTTGATCTACCCATTAACCCGGTTCTCTCCATCAGCAGCCCTATTGGCGGAGCTACTACCTTGTCCAATTCATCCTCCACTCTTACCAAAAAGACCCTCCGCGTGCCCCGTGACAGACGCGGACGCTCTGTTCCCGCGCGAATGGCCATTTACCTGTCACTGCTGACTACTGAGGGCATAGAGCTGGCTAAGCTCCCTTCACAATTCCTAGTTGAGCTTCTATATCTCCAGTGTGTAACTGTCCAACTCATGTCGGATCAAATTACGCTCGGAGATAGGAATGGTCTCTTTTTCAGCCTCGATAGCGAGGAAAGCATGCGTGAAGCGGACACCGTAATTACCTCTCTACGATTACTTCTCAACAAGTACACAGCAGAGAAGGAATGGTGGGTGACTGGAAAGGGAGACTCCGAAACAGAGACGATTCGTGAATTGGCCAATCTTTTGGTTCAGCAGTCAAAATCGCTTTCGCCCTCCGCTGCTTACAGTTCCCGGGCCCTTAGCGAACTTCTCCAGGCAACTGCAGAAGCGCAAGGCTTGTCTTCTTCTCTGGAAGAACATTTTGTCAAATCCGAATATCTCAAGTCTACCCCCGACACTGTTCTGGTCAGTGCTGCCATTCTTGCGGGACTTGGTGAGTCTCTGCAGGCTTCCAAGCAAATCAGCAACTTCTGCAATCGGCTTGTTAGCGACGTGGCCGGTGCATTAGTCGACGGCGAGAGAACAAAGTCGATATTGTCGCTCCTCACTCTCTGCTCCCGGCTGTACGAATCTGGAGGATTGCCCGTTGCAAACAACCGCGTAGTGTTTGCCGTACGTCAGATCACCAGCTGGCTCGAGGAGCCCGAGCTTTTGGATGCACAGATTTCCACCGAGATCTGCCGCGCTCTCGCCAGCCTACTTCCCTGCATGAAAGCCGTATACGGCTCGTATTGGGAGAAGACTGTCACGTTTTGTCTTGACACATGGCGCAACGAATCTGAATTTGACCTTGATGACCTGCTGCCGCTGGTGCATGCATCGCTGAAATTAGGACGGGTCCTCGAAACCATGCCCGAGCCAAATGATGACATGGAGGACGCGCTCAAGGATCTTGCCAGTGACAAGCCAACGGCTTTGGTGGAGCTCCTGAATCTTCTCCGTGACGTGGATGCCCCTGCGGCTGAAATTGTGACCACGGTTTTGTCAAGAGAGGTAGGCAAGATTACGGTGCGCCAAATCCCTGACTTAGGAGACATATACCCCCTGGTTGCTTCCGAATCTCGAGACATCCAGACAGCTGCCTTTGGTTTACTGCACCGAGCGATCCCGGTGCAGCAGGAACAAGCATCTGTAGACGTGCTGTTGGATAAGATAGACGCTCGACTGCCCGACCAACTGCTTTCTCTGCTGCTGGATGCACCCACGCTGGAAAGCTACTCAGACGAGAGTCTCACGCAGTTTCCGCTGACCATTCGCTGCTACCTCCTTTCCTGGAAGCTCGTCTTTGACGCATTTTCAGGTGCATCTTTTAAAGTACGAAATGACTTTGCCGAGAATCTCAAGACGGAAAACTACGTCGGCCCGTTGCTCGACTTTACATTTGACGTGCTCGGTCACTCGGCGGCTCATGCCTTGAACCTGGAGAAAGAGAACCTCTCGTCAGAGCACATTTATAACTACGACGTTGCACTTGCCGACGCCGACACGGAAGAGAAGAGCATGCAGTGGCTCCTAGTCCACTTGTATTACTTGGTTCTCAAGTACACCCCTGGCCTGTTTCGCACCTGGTATATTGACTGCCGGTCCAAGCAGACGCGCATCGCTGTCGAGGCGTGGACGACCAAGTACTATTCGCCGCTGATTATCGGTGACAACCTGGACGAGGTGCAACAATGGGCGGATGCGCAGGAGCCGCCCGCCATGGATGAGCAGGAGCTGCAAGTCCGCGTATCCAAGGCGGCACGCGAGGTGACGGCCGGCTACGAGGTGGATGAGTCGCAGGCCTCAATTGTCATCAAGGTGCCCGCCAGCTACCCCATTGAAGGCGTGACCGTCTCGAGCCTAAGCCGCGTAGCTGTGACGGACCGCAAGTGGCAGAGCTGGATCATGACGACGCAGGGCGTCATTACCTTTTCCAACGGTAACATTATCGATGGCCTGCAAGTATTTAAGCGCAACATTATCGGCGCGCTCAAGGGCCAGTCTGAGTGCGCCATTTGCTACAGCATCATCTCGACGGACAAGCGCATGCCGGACAAGCGCTGCACGACATGCAAGAACCTATTCCACAGAACGTGTCTGTACAAATGGTTCCAGAGCAGCAACCAAAACACGTGTCCGCTGTGCAGAAACCCGATTGACTATTTAGGAGCGGACACGCAAAAGAGACGTCAGTAAAGATCGGAGATTCTGTGGTAGAGAAAAGCACATAGACATGATTTGTCACGATTTAGATTATCGAATGCATTTGTATTGTAAGAGCTGCACAGTGTTAGCATACTGCTCGTGACTGGTGGCATCTGTCGTCTGGGACGCACCTGTTTAGCTGTGGCGCGTTTGCTGAAGCGCACCGTCGACTCAATCATCTCCAGCCAGTCTATCTCAACGTCTGGCAGTATCTCCCGCCAAGACCTTTGGGGAAAGACAGTCCACATCTCAAACGGCGACACCTGAAACTCCCGCGCCTCGGGCCACGTCTCCGGCGTCGGCGTGCCCATGGTTTTGAAGATGCTCAGGATCAGGCCGAGCTGGTTCCCGTCCTCGCTCACGGCGCGCGACTCAAACGGCGGCCTCGCCGGCGTCGACACGCACTCGGCAAGCATGACGCCCAGTGCCCACATGTCTACCTCTGCCCCGTACGCTTTATTCACAAAGAGCACCTCGGGCGCGCGGTACGCGCCCGTGCCAATGTCGAGAATCTTGGCGCCAGCGGGCTCCGCAGCCGCGGACAGCGTCGGGTGCCACGCGGTGCCGAAATCGGACAGGTGCGCGGGGCCGTCAGGCGCGTCGAGCAGCACGGCTGAAGGCTTGACGTCGCGGTGGATGATGCCCAGCTTGTGAATGTGCGCGAGCGCGCGGACCACGTCGGCAAAGATGGCCTTGACGTGCGTCCGCGGCAGGGGTGCGGACAGGAGCAGCGCGTCAAGCGTGAGCGGCTTGTAGGGGAAGGCGAGGACTTGTTGCTGGGTTTGGTCGCGAAAGGCGGAGAGGAGCGGGATGCAGGGCGGGCGGAGGAGCCGCAGGATGCGAATCTCGCGCTGGGGGTCGTGAGGCGGCAGCGGGTGGTGTGCGGTGATGACCTTGAGCGCCGTGGCGCCGTCGGCGGAGCGATAGACGGTCGAGGTGACACCGTCGGCGATGGGGGTGCAGTTGGAAAAGGGACCGATGCGTGTGTCGCCGGGTGTGTCGCCGGGTGTGGACGAGGCGTCATCAGCGGCAGCGGCGGCGGCGGCGCATGCCGGGGCACTGGCGGCGATGGTGGCGTGGCATGCGGCAGTATAATCGTCCTTTGAGCGTGGATCGTGAGTACGCGAGGATATAATGCGTGAAGAAATCTGGACTTACCCGAGATGCTGAATCTGTATATGCGGCCTGCTCAATGGCCATGGCGGTGCTCATCGAGCCGTCCGGCAGTGCTTCTTGGCTGGGAAGCGTCAGTTGGGGAGTACACAACAAAGAGGACGAGAAGGCTTACATGGATCGCACGGTGCCATAGCGATCAGTGGCAGAGAGGGATGAGTGCCAGTCGTGATGCGTAGTGGTCATGGTGGTGTGATGAAGATGCCATGATGGTGATGGCTGCACCACGGGCCTAGCAATGGCGGTGGGGTGGGCGCTGAGACTACGACAGCAAGGAATCATAAAGGTGGTATTACATGATAGGCTAAATTAAAGTAGATTCATCGATGGCTTGCACTGCGATCAGCTTTTGTCTCTACCGTGTTTTTAATATCATTTTTGCTTTTCAGCTTTAAAGTGAGAGACAAACGCAAGGGTAAGTGCCGCTGCTGTAGATGCGCTAAGAAAAGCTTGCTGGAGAGCGCTGTGGAATGCTGCTAACGGTCCCGGCAGCGCTAGCTCGGAGCGCCGGCAGGCCGTTTTCAGGCGCTGAGAGATGGGAAGTGACGATTGTAGCTCGCTACAATAGTAAGAAGTATGAGATCAAGATAAAATCAAAATAGTAGTTGAACGAGAATTAGCGCATGATTAAAACTTAATTAATGAATCGTTAATAAAGTGAGAGTGATTGACCGAAAAATGCACCACCGCTCACATCCAGAGGACCAGAGGAGCATGTCCCCACAATTACTAGCCTCATCCCAAAGAGAGCTCTTTCCCTCGCCCGCCCGCCCCCAGACCTCCAGACCTCCAACAACCCATCGTCATGATCAAGACACTTTAACAAGCACACACCAGCCCGAGGAAAAAACCCCCGTTCCTCTGCATCTTCCCGTGGGCATCGACGTCGTCCCGCCGCGACTCTTCCCCTTTTCCGGCGTGCCTCATCGAACCTCGTCTTCGTTTTTTTTTTTTTTTTTTTCGCACGCCATAGAGCTACCGAGTATCTGTATTTCCGCCGCCGCCGCTGAGCGCCGCAGCCAACTCCCTAGAAGAAGAAAACTCCCCCGCAATGGATGACCTCGCCAGGGCCGAGTACCCGGCCATGCTGGTGCGTCTGCTTGTTTTTCCTTTCCCACGGCTCCTGTGCTGTTGTAGCAATGGCTCAAGGCATGGTTCCGTGGTGTTGACTTGTGTGTGTCGCTGACTGTCTTGGTTTAGCCGCATCTATCGCCGAATCAGGCTGCGCAGGTCCTCAACGACCGAGTCAAGCGCATCGGCAAGGTAAACAACGAAATCGCCGACTGGCTTCAGGTACGACAACCTCAATCGCAATTCCCTTGCTTCGATGCGTGCTTCGCTTTGTGCCGCCACACAATCGTTTCTTCTTCATCGTCGCAATACTGACACTGCCGTCTTGTTTAGGAGCGCCGTCGCATCGAAGAACAATACGTCACCAATCTACGCAAGCTTGGTCAATTCAAAGTCCCCAATGCACAGTCAGATCTTGGGTATGTCACTGCAATGATTTACATATCAACCCGCCACGTCTTTTGCATTTGTCATGCTAATCCAGCTGGCGCAGCGCCTTCCAAGCGCCGTGGGCTCGCATCATCGGTGCCGTGGAGCGCATCGCCCATTCCCATCACCAATTCGCCGACGGCATCGAGCGCGACGTCGAGCTTCCCCTCCGTGGCTTCCAGCAACGAAACGACGTACAAAATATCCATACAATCTCTACCAACCTAACCAATCTCGGCAAGGACCTTGAGGACGCCCGCCACCAAGCTGACAAGCTGAGCAAAAAGGGCAGCAAGACCAGCGCCCAGAAAATCGACGCTGCTTCTATGAGACTCGAGTCAGCTCAGCAGGAGTGGGATTCGCAGGCGCCCTTTGTCTTTGAGACGCTCCAGGCCCTCGACGAGTCCCGCGTCAACCAGCTTCGAGACGTTCTCACGCAGTACCAGACGCATGAGTCCGACCAGGCGCAACGAACACAGACTGTTGCCGGCGAGACGCTCGCCGTCACCATTGAAATTGAAACAGAGTCGGAGATTCGCGGTTTCGTTCAAACCACTATTGGCGACCGACCAGCCGCTCCCACTAGAAGCTCGACACGACGCTCGTCCGTTGGGCCTGCTGCAAATAACGCTGTCCAAGCTCCAGTTTCTGTCGATCGCGAAACTACTTTGAACAACCACAACAACCTCACCCCTACACACTCTGTTCCACATTCAGTGCCCGAGGAGGACTCCTTTGATCCCTCATCGCCACCTCAAAAAGGTATGCAAAATTGCGTCTCTAATACCATTCATGCCATGCACCAGGGAGCCCCACTGCTAATGTCACTTAGAGTCCAAGCTTCGACGACTCGGTACCATCCTCGGCGGAAGACGTCGGCAGAGTGTCCACGGCGGCTTTGGACAACTTGGATCTCAGAAAGCTGGTGCCCCTATTTTCGGGCGCCTTGGCAGTAGCGGCCGTGGCATATCGCCCCGGGCCTCTGCCAGCAACCTCAACGAATCGTCCAGACTGTCTTCTCTCGCTGAAGATGGACCCGTCTCGCCCATTCGTCCCAAGACGGGGGGCGACAGACCCAACGGCGTCGCTGATCTCGATGCCGATGTACCCGCTCTACCGGTCCCGACCGGCACTAATGGATCGTCGACTGGCCACGTCGAGCTCTCACAAGCCCCCGCCGTCCGGGCCGCGTCGCCGCACAAGGACGCCGAGGGCTTCATTGTGCGAGCGCCCATGCGCGATCCCATTAGCGAGGCGCAAAAAGAAGCCTCCAGCGATGATTCGGAACAGCCATTCAAGTTGAGCATCCAAGAACAGCCAATATCCGAGGAAGACCCGGACGAGAAACAGGCTGCCCTTTCCAGCGTGGCCAACACCCTTAAGCTCAACTCGACTGCGCAGCGCTCCCGCACCGTCCGCGGCCGCCGGGACGTCAGAAACACCATTTACAACCCGGCAGGTGGCCTGCCGGAAGCGCTTTCCGACAGCTCCCTGGCCTCCCTTCCGCCGCCGCCCAGGCCCATAGCGGCCTCCTCGATACTGACCTCGGAGCCAAGCACCACTGGCATCTCTGATTCGCAGTCTGTCCGATCGGGCACCTCTCTCGGCAACTTTGCTCACATTAAACACCCAGACATGCACGAGCCTGGCCTCAACTCGTCCATTATCGAAACCGTGTCTGCTCAATTCGAGGACGGCGAGATTCAAAACGTTTCCATTGCTGGAGAAATCGCTTTTGCCTACAATCGCAACGACGCCAACGATATGAGTAAGAAAAGTTCAAACATTACTAGATCTGCATCCGTGATACTAACTTTCCAAGCCCATGAAACCATTCGTATCAACAACTTTTCCCATCTAGAAAAGATTGGCCCCAACCGCATCTTTGTGCAAAACGCCTCGACGGAGCAGCCCGACCAGTTTTCCCTCGACCTCACCCACATCCCCAAGACGTCGACGGCGTTTTCCTACCGCGTCTTTGCCAACGACACCACCAACAACCCGCAGGCGCTCAGCGCCTTTGTACCACTGCTCCTCAAGCCCGCGTGGAAGCCCCAAGGCGATAAGCTCGGCCTGCTGCTGCATTACCGACGCAACCCGGCCTGCACGCTTCCCTCTGACGGCGGGCCGCTCACGCTGCACAACGTCGTCGTCGTGGCCACCTACGAGGGCCGCGCGTCCGGCGCCCAGACCAAGCCCAGCGGCACGCACCTCAAGGATAAGCACCTCGTCTACTGGCGTCTCGGGGACGTGTCTCTCTCTGACGATGACGCCGCCGCGCAAAAGCTGGTTTGCCGTGTGATTGGTGGTGGTGACGGCGGAGAACTCAGGCCCGGCCGCGTAGAGGTCCGCTGGGAGTACGTCTCCTCTGCTGCCGGAAACGCACCGGCCGCGGCGTCGGGCATCTCGGTCGCGCGACTGGTGGAGGATGTCAAGGGCAAGGGTAAAGAGGTGACCGCCGCCGCCGCGAGTGATCCGTTTGCCGACGCCGATGCGCCGGCGGAAGAGAGCCCGCAGACGTGGATCGACGTGCCCCTAACGAGAAAGCTCGTCAGCGGCAGATATGAAAGCAAGTAATGCAAAAAATGTCATTCTCGGCGGTGTTTCTTTTCTTTCCTTGTCCACTTTTTTGGCTATTGTTGGTTGTAATGCGTTGGAAACGCTTCATTTTTCTTTTTACTATACACGGGAGCAGCACATGGTCCTTTTTTTTTTTTTTTTTTTTTTACACATCGTTTTTTAAAAACCACCGTCTACAGCTTGACAAACCTTGGTTTCCCTGCTTCTTCTTTCTGTTTCTTCCTTCACCAGCAAGACGCACCCCGTTTTGTCATCTTGTCAACCCCTACCTACCGAGCGCCATTAGTTGATAGCAACCCCGACTCGGGACTTTTGTCCCTCTTCTCGTATCATCATTTGTATCATGCAGCCTTGTTGTGGCTCCAATAGTTTCTATAATCAAGAAACAAACTTTATAAAGAGCATTGCTATACATCCAATTGATTATATTGACATCCATGGTGTTCAGATGACCTGGTAGTTAGTCTCGTCTTCCGAAATACAGTTCAACGCCCCAAAATATGCTAATATTTGCTTTCCCGCCCCAAGTACATAAACATGATACAAAATGTGTGAAATATAACCCTCGCGTATGCAGTATACACGCAGTGACGTTCTCTTCTACTGCTGCTGCTCCTTCGCATTATTGTACTCTTCGTAAAACTCGAGCGTCAGCGCAGCCAGAAACCCCGGGATGCACCCCTTTTCGCGGACCCAAAAGCCAATCTGGTCGGCGATGCGCTGCGCAAACTTGCTCTTGGGCCCGCCGCCGACCTTCATGGTGCCGCGCTCGCCGTCAAACACAATCGAGTTTTCGTGCTCGTCCGTCTGCGACGGGTAAAAGGTGCTCTCGACGCGCATCTTGCCGTTGGGGATAAACGTCACTGTCCAGCCAAGCGTCGAAAAGATGGCCTCCTTGAACTCGTGTGACTTGCTGCCCCAGACCTCCTTGAGGCGGCGCGCCGACTTTTGCGCCGATGCCGTCTCGGCCTTGGCGGCGGCAATTTCGCGCTCCATGGCACCTAGTACCGATGTGGGAATGTACGCCACCGTCGTGGCCTTGCCGTGCTTGGACTTGAGCGTGGCGAGGAGGTCCTTGTTTTCCTTGCGCAGCGCGTCGAGTGTCGCGCGCTTGATGGCCTCGTTGTCCGATGTCGGGTTGGAGCGGAGCGAGAGTACGCGTGTCTGACTTTGTGACTTGGCCGCCGTGAGCTGCTCACGACTGACGCGGAGCTCTTTGGCTTGCATGGCCAGCTTGGCCTGCAGACTAGTGAGCTCTTCTTGCAGGCTACGAGTCTTGCGCGTCAGCTGTCCGAGCTGCTCGCTACTGTCATCACTGGCGTGGGGGCGCTTAGATCCCGCGTGCGGCTGTGGTGTGCTAGGTGCAACAGCAGCGGGTTCTGTGGACGAGAGTTGAGCATGAACGGTTTCCAGCTCAGTCTTGTAGTTGTCCACCAGCGCTTCGAGTTCTTGTACGCGATTAGCGCGCACCTCGTCAAACTGCTCAGGCTGCATGGTCTGATCCTCCGTATCAAAGGCTTTGAGCTGAGCACGAAGGTATTCGACCTCCTTGAGGGCGAGAGCCTTTTGACGCTCAAGACGCATGCGAGACTTGTCTGTAGAGGTGGCGTTGGCCGACACCCTGGCACTTTCCAAATCCTCCAGCAGTTGTTTCCTTTCCTGTTCGAAGGACTGAATTGTGTTTTGTAAGGCAGTTATTTCGCCGCGCAGAGTCCCAACTTGATCAGCATAGCTTGCCGTGGTATAGCGCTCTTCTGCCAATGCGCGTGCCATCGCTTCCGGGGAATCGAACTCGGCGGCGCCAGTGCGTGTCGAATTCTCGAGATACGAGGTCCATGAGCGTCTCTCATCTTCTAGGCGCTGCCTCTGTAGCCTAGCTTCAGCTAGTTCGGCCTCAATCATTTCAGCGGCTTCCACTTTGCGCTGCAGTGACCTCTTTTCTTCCTCGACAACCTCAACAGCCTTGTTGATAGAGCGTAGGTGCTTCAGCTCGGAGAGCTGGTCACGATTTGTGCTCTCCAGGGTACGAATGTGATGCACCTGCTCTGACAACTCGCGTTTTATGGCCTGCATTGTGTCTGCGTCCCCGGCTTGCGCCTTTAGACGCAGGACATCGGCTTCAAGAGTCGCGACCTGCGCATCACGCTCCGCGACCTGGGCTTGGGTCCTTCGAAGAACTTCCTCGCGTGCGTCGCTTTCGTGGCTGTGGTCCTCAGTCGCTCGCTGCAGTGCAGCTACCTGCGTTTCCAGGTCAGCAAGCTTCTTCTTGCTGATTCGTTCCGCGTCGTCTTTGGCAATGATCAGATCCTGCAGCTGCTCTTGGGCGAGACTGGCCTCATCCTGTGCAGCACGAAACTTGCGCTCCATATCCTTGGTAGACTGTTCGCCGCCATCTTTCAGGCCATCAAGCTCGGAGCGCACTTCCTCGAGCAATGCCTCTAGTCGGCTTTGCGCAGCTTCTGCGACCTGTCGCTTTTGGGACTCATCCTGTTCTCGCCGTTTTGCCTGCTCAACCTTGTTGTTTTGTTGCGATAGAGCTATTTCCTTTTCCGAGTCGGCTGTTTGCATGCGATACTGCAGCGTGCCAATCTCGGCCTTAAGCGACTCAATCTCTCTCCTGTATTTTTCATATTCGTCGGCATCGGGCGGCGCGAGGTTCTCCTTGATGCTATCGCGAGAGCTCGGTCGTGTTGAGTCGGCTTGGCTAGGGCTGCGCTGGGACGATGCCCGTTGGTTCGAGTCGGCACCGGTCAGCGGGTTGTGGGATGACTGCTTGCTGACACGAAAGGAGCCAGGCTACAGGCGGTTAGATGCCTCTTTGTGGCGTAAATGATGCAGATGTCCATTTCGTGGAGCTTACTCTTAGGAATTGGGGTGCACTAGGCAGTGATGATGTGCTCGCGCGCATTCGTGAAGAAGCCGTCGCAGCTGTTGCCTGGCGGCTTGAGGGACGCTCCCGAGACTGGGGCGTAGTGCGTCTCATTGTAAAGATAATGCGACCATGCGAAGCACAAGAAGCCGAAGCGCTACACGGTTTGAGATGGGGTGATGGTCGGGTACTGTATTTCGGGATACAGGTTTCGACAATGAAGACTTGGCGGCGTGTGGCATGTAAACAAAAGCAAGCGCTCGTCAAGAGAGCCGCGGTGGGGCAGCCTTTTTATGCCGAGTGCGTGCGACAGAGGGCTCGCTGGCAGCTGGCAGCTGGCAGCATGTTTGCACTGGAGCTCACAGTTGGCAGAGGCTTTACAACTGTGTGTGCAAACGCGCACAATCACGTGAAATGTTTTCAAAATATCAATCTTGTTCTTTTCTTTAGTTTCTACTCATGTGCAGCCCCAAACTATTGAACGATTTTCCTCTTCGCCACCACCACCCTCTTCGAATGCAAGTCCCGCCCCTGGCCGGAAAGGGAACAAAGTCAGGCAACCTTGGCTCCATCTACGGGTGCCCCGTCCTCGCCAGCCCGCCGCTGCCCGCTGGCCGCTGCCCGCCTGACCCTGCGTGCCTGCTAGCGTGTCCAATCTGTCCCTTGGAAAAAAGGCTCGTCCCCTATTAAAGGTTCACTAACACAAGGGTAGCAAATTTCCTTGCAGGCTACAGCGCGCCTCCTGGGCACTAATACGACGTCTGAGTGGACACCTTTGCGGCTTCGACTCCCTACCTAATAATATAATCTGCGCCATCTCGAACTCTGCCTCCTCGCATTCTCTTCTCCTGACGACGTTCTTTACCCGCTCCTTTCGCTTCTTCGTCTCTCGCTACATCTCGTCTTTCTTTCACCCTCTTCCTCTGAATCGGCAGTAACACTTATTAATCATGGCGTCCGTATCTGAGTCGGCGCTTGTCGCCATTGCCGCCCAGCTTAGCCAGGTCATGGGCGCTCTCGACAAGCAGGTGGGTTGCACCCTGTGTACTTTGTTTTTGCCGTCGAGGGGCCGTCGGGAGTCGCTATCGCTGTCGCACTACCGCGCACCCCTACGCGCACAAACGTCAATGATTGCAATAAGCTGACACGTTCTAGAATAATGAGCTCTCCGAGCTTCGCAACGAGTGCTCTGCTCTGCGCACCCAGAATGCCAACATGGAGCGCCTCCTCCAGGACAATGTGGTAGGTGATGCCTTACTCCTTTCTCGATATTGGTGCCCCACTCTGCAATTCCCCATGCGCCTGGCCTCGCTGAGTGTCCAATACTTGTCGCGAATCAGTATCACCAGCTGTCGCGATTCCTCAGTCTTTGCCAACCCCAAGTTGACCTTGTTGCACATCTCATACTGACCCGTCACAGTCCAGATACGACAACCGCAACCTCAGCCTCTCCCACCCCTCCCCCGCCTTGGAGACCTCATCGCCCTTCCTCTCTGCCATCTCTCTACCCCGCGTGGCCTCTACTCTCACCTTCAGCCCTCCTGGCGACCAGCCTCTCTTCACTACCGCCTCACCCGCCTATGAGATTCCAGGCTTCTACGTTGTCATCCCCGCTGGCGGTGCCGGCACCCGTCTCTGGCCTCTGTCCCGCAAGAACCACCCCAAGTTCCTGCTCGATGTCTCTCTCTCCGGCCGCTCCATGCTGCAGGCCACCTGGAACCGTCTTGTTCCCCTGACTGGCTCCTCTCGCATGACTGTCGTTGCCGGTCCTGCTCACGCCGAGGCCATCAAGGGCCAGCTCCCCCAACTGGAGAACGGCAATCTTTTCACCGAGCCCGGTCCCAAGGACTCCATGGCCGCCATTGGTCTCGCCGCCGCCATTCTCGCCGATCGTGACCCTGATGCCATTATTGGTTCCTTTGCTGCTGATCACATGATCTCTGGCGAAGATGCTTTCCTTGGGGCGGTGCGCGAAGCCGCCAACGTGGCCAAGTCTGGCTACCTCGTTACTATTGGTATCGCGCCGTCTCACCCCGCCACCGGCTTTGGTTATGTCCAGCTTGGAAAGACTCTCAACGACCCCGCCGCTCCCAGCGCCCGTCTCGTCAGCTCGTTCAAGGAGAAGCCCGACGCTCGCACCGCCGCCAAGTACCTCGCCTCCGGTGAGTACCGCTGGAACGCCGGTATGTTCGTCACCCGCGCCGCTACCCTCATGGAGCTGGTACTGGAGCACTGCCCTGAGCTCCACGCTGGTTTGGTCAAGATTGCCAAGGTCTGGGACAACGAGGCTGAGCGTGCCAGCGTCCTCGCTGAGGTCTGGCCTACGCTCGAGACCATTGCCATTGACAATGCTATTGCTGAGCCTGCTGCTGCTAAGGGCAAGGTTGCCGTCATTCCTGCCACTTTCGGTTGGGACGATGTCGGTGACTTCTCTTCTCTCTCTGAGATGCTTCCCGCCGAGGCCAACGCTCCTCGTGTTCTTGGTGACAGCGAACTCGTCGTTTCCGAACAGACGTTTGGCGGTATCATTGTTCCCGGCTCCGGCCGCCTTGTTGCTTGTTTGGGTGTTGACGATCTGGTCATTATCGACGTTCCCGATGCGCTCATGGTGACGACGCGCGCTCGCTCGCAAGAAGTCAAGACGCTCGTCAAGAAGGCCCAGCGGGCTGGTTTCGCCAATCTTATGTAGAGACGTTGTATTGATGAAGTGTCATGGGTCCTGTGGCATAAGTAACTGAAGATGATGCTTGCCATCGGGCAAGCGCTAATAGATGGCATCTTAGGAAATGTATTTGAGCTGTAATTTATAGTAGCGTGCTAGCTAATCAATCACTTCACTTCTCCGGTAACGCAAAGGCTTTAACTTGATGCCGGTTCTCGACAAAAAAATATGTGGCTCACCTTCCTCGTGAATGGCATCAATTAACTGGCGGGTTTGTATCGGCAGAGTCCTTTGGTCTGTTCAAGAGGCAACGGCCCTCTAACGCTTTGACCGTCAATCTTGCGCTAGCCATCATTCGTCTCAAAGCCGTTGAAACTGCAAAATTTTCACTAGATCTTTTCTCATAAGAAGTCTAAAAGGTGGCTAGTTCATTGAGAGGTCCGCGCCCTGTCGCATCAAATTCGGGTCTATCCGATATAAACGCCAAAAGTGTGAAGGAAAAACTTTGAATTAAAGTTGCAAATAGCTGATTAAACTTCTCTACCTCCGTTTTTTTTATAAAAATCTTCTCTTAAAGATTCCCGTTTATTGTTTTTGAAATGGTCGCGTCTCGATGCAACCCGCTCCGATCTAGTGGACATGAAGAATACCCAACCCATCTTCAGCCCGAACCTCGATGCAGTAGACCCTCGTTCTCCAGAGGACTACCCCTGGTCCCTGAAGCCCTGTTGAACTTTCCAGAAAAGCAGGCCTTTTTGTACCAAAAATTATATGTTTTTTTTTTTTTTGTATTTCGCACCGCTGTCAGCGATAATTTCGACTTGTTCTTTTCGTCAGGCTTTCGCATGCCCCCTCACAGCAAGCCAAGAAGTTGTCGTAGTTTAGATGGTAGAGTTGTAGAATGTTCGAGACAGTAGTGAGTTTGAAGGAATGTTTCATGCATTCTAGGCGTTTTTCTTGACTAGAGTAGAAAATCCGGTAATAGATTGTTGTGTATCTTGGTACTTGAAGGTGCAAGGTTCTTCGTTATCGAGAGGGTGCCATGGTTTGATGGCTTTGGCTATGCTGGAGGCGTAGGCTTCGATGTAGATGGTATATTTCTGTGCAGGCTCAAAATTCTGGAGACGTGCTACATCGTATGTGCATATGCCATATAGAGGAGCGACGAGTTGTATTCCGATGTGGAATTACCCAGACTGCGGCAAAAGGAGTGTTTTTATGTGTAAGTAAGGAACGTGTATGGGAAAAAGAAAGAAAGAAGACTGCAAGACATAGGAAATGGGTAAAGAGCGACGAGTTTTGGCGAGTGTGGAAGCACTGCAGAGCCAAAAAATCATTCTCCTTGGTCGGGGGAAATCGACGCTTTATATACGTGGACTTGGGGATTTAGCCCTTGATTCGAATCGTGTGTAGCGACAGTGGCAGCCTGATGACCTGCAAAGCCTCTTTATCATTTATCATCGATGATGTGCTAAACTTTACAGTTACCAGCCCGTCGTCAGTGGTGTAGTTCTCGAATGAGCAAGTGGCTAAAACCAACTCCGCTAGTAGTGAACCGCAGCCTCGACGACATGGAATAGGATTTCTTTATGTACGAAGTTTGAAGCGCTGGAAACTACTGTACCTTGTCATTTTTGGCCGTTTCTGTCGCATTTATTCAGATATTGATCAGAGAGGTGGTCGTCCAAGACTGCCCTTCCCGCCGTAGCCACCCAACCCTCTTCGATCAGTCGCGGTCATACGTAAAATCGCTGCGGTAATATGTAAGAAGCTAGTGTAAATAATAAGCCTCGCAGCCACACTGCGAATGTTGAGCACCCATACGCGCGCAGAGTCTGGACCATGATGCAGTCTCCAGTATATCAAATCCTAGTACGGGTATTGCAGGTCAGAAGATTGTCAAAACTCCGCTAGAAAACCAGCTAGCCTAGATTTGGGGGCTATTCTCATCCCTTTACTTCTGCCTCAGTTTGCCACGACTGTGAGAAACAAAGGTTTAACCCTCTCAAACCCTTCATCAACACTCATAGTCAAGTAATCATATGCCACGTGTCAGCACACAGACGGATCACATTATACACGACAATCGCGCTTAATACGTACCCTGTACTACGAAGCCGTCTCAAATTGCAAGCAGTACAAGCTTTGCGGTTAACCAGGTTAAACGTAGCATGGCTCCCAAAGAGGCCTAACCCTAACCTCGCCCGGGCCAACTGCTCGCCGAGATGTCGACCTTATGGTCAAGTATATCCAGAGATCAATACAGGGACATCGAGCGACCTTTTCGAAAATTACAGAGGATCTTTTGAATGGCCGATCTGGCGAATACGCTGTCCGATCAATATTACGGCGCCTGGGCCAATATCCGCATGCTTGAAGAAACGGCCCATCGCGGTGCGACGAGCCCCTCGAGCTCCTGCGGGATCCCAATAAACCCCTCTGCCAAGAACGGGCTGAAAGCCTACACGTCTCCACAAGCTTTCGTTGGAAGAAGCAAGCTCATGCACCGAAAGGCGGGGGTAGTGCCTTATTGCAGCGCGATGCCTCTTCAAGGAGGTCGAGATGCTGGGGCAGAGTTTAGAGCACTGAATTATGCATATCCCTGGGGTTGCATCGCGGGTGGACTGACGTTTTCTCAGCTCCCCCATTTTCAACATGGGTCCATTGGATTCGAGGTATATGCCAAGATACCGCTATGATAGCCCGGTAGTTGAGTGAATGTTGAGAACAGGCAAACAGCCCGACATGACGGAGCTGGGATCCGTTGGATCAAGTCAACCGTCACTTAGGCAAAGGCCACCTGCTGTATAATGTGTCGCCTACCGGATCTTGGAGGATGATAATTGTGATAGTTTTCTACCGCGCTCCATTAGTGTAATGTCGATCTTTCTGGCGGGCCCTTTCATTCTTGGTGCTAGTTGGCGCTTTACGGAGAGCACTCCAATCTCGTGAGTGAGCAGATATTCAGAGCATAGTAGTCACAGGTAAAGTTAAATGACAGTATTCGCATGGTGAATTGGTAGAACCGCCAATCACAGCCTACAAATCTGCATTCGGCCTTGCCAAGCGCTGACTCGATGCTTGGCTGCACCGGGGCATCAACAGTAGCGAGGATCCGATGCGTGTATGGGACCGCACCAGGTCCAGCTCGAGGGGGGCACTTTTTTCAGCTTTGGATATAGACTCGTATCTGGCATGCTCGATGTCATGCTGCTGTGCGTTGACTGTTGAGAGGAAAGGCTGGCCCGGGTATAAAGAGGCAAGGTCAACCCGGGGCAGGAAGACAGCATCCCAATCACACTACTTCCCAATAATCTACCAATCTCTTCAGTTTCTTCTATTAATATTGAAGCACGATACATAGCTACTTGAAAACATGAAGTTTGCCATTGCCACCGCTTTTCTCGCTGCTTGCGCCAGCGCTGTCGAGATGAAGGCTTGCAGCGGAACCAACATGGGCGGTTCTTGCACTGCCAAGGTACGTTCAACTTGTCCTTCAACAGCTACATCAAACTAACACCACTTTTTCTAGACTTCGCTGTAAGAGACTGTCTCTTCCGTCCACCATCAGTGCAGTAACTGACAACTACCAGGGGCTCCCAGTCGGGCAGCTGGAACTCGTACAATTTCCGTGCCTCCAGCAACCGATGTGTTCGTGTCTGCAGCGGCTGTAGCGTATGTGAAAGACTGATTCCCTGGGGTGTGCAAGAATTTGCTAACAGGCATACAGAGCCTTGGCTACCGCTGCCAGACTTATTCCAACAATAACATCAAGTTTAACAAGTTCATCATCTTTGACTGGGCTGGCGGCAACGGCCCCGACTCTACCACCTGCTGCTAGATTATACATAGCTCATAGAAGTGCGCATCGAGATGTGCAACATGACCGCAACTTGTCACGGCATTTGATAGGCCTAGTAGTTTGCTTGTGCAGGGTGCTACATGTGACGACCTGGTCCAATTATGGCTAACCGGATAGAATTATCAATTGTCATGACAGTGTATAATGAAGAAAGACTGCATTTATACAATAAAGTCTAGGAAAATAGAATCCAAAGAGCTGCATAGTGTTGCGCTGCCCGACTTGCCGACTTACACGCCCAAGATCCGGACCCCACGCTCCACTCCCGACAGCGGATCCACATCAAAAGTTGCCTCTTTCCAGCTTCATCTCGAATAACCGTCAACATCATTACGACTATTCTAACCGAGCGACTGCCAACCCCATCAACGCCAAAGTCCGCTACAAGACTCATACCTCATTTGACTACGACATGATACCCCAATAAGTGCGCCCTTCCCCAACTGGATACGCCAGCGCATCGCCGCCCCATCGGGGTCCGACAACCATAGCTCCATCTCCAGACCGAGCAAAACATCTTCCAACGACACACAGCAGCCATGACGCAACCTGCTGTTGCGGCGACGGCGCCAGTCAATGGCACCGCCTCCGCCAAACCCAAAGTTGGCCCGCACCCGGGCTTCATCTCCAGCTCCAACCAGTACTCGTCAGAGACGCGCATCCGGCGCATGTTTCGCAACAATGGCTGCGATCCCGCGCGCGAAGATAACTACCGCCTGCAGGGTGTCCAGCTGATTGAGAATGTGCGAGAGCACCTCAAACTGTATGCCCCAACCCCAATCAGAAGCCTGGTCCTGCTCAGCGCTGTTACTAACCTGGTGTCTTGCTCCTGCTCCCAGGCCCGTTCGAACGTTTGATACCGCCTGCATCTACTTTCACAAGTTCCGACTCAACTTTCGCGATGCAGAGTACAACTGCCAGGACGCGGCCCTAGCATCACTCTTTGTTGCTTGCAAGGTCGAAGACACGATAAAAAAGTCCAAGGATATTCTCGCCGCTGCCTACGCTGTCAAAAACCCAGACAAGCCTGCACCCACCGATGACAAGGTATGACGAGTCACATACCCCGGCCCTCCTCTTCACAAGACAGATGAATTGACTTTGTTGTTTGTGTCTAGATGTTTGATCAAAACGGCAAAATCATCATTGGCCTGGAGCGCCTCATCCTCGAGACGATCGGCTTCGACTTTCGCACGCGCTACCCGCAGAAGCTGCTCGTCAAGATTGTGCGCAGCATCCTCGGCGCGTCCAACGAGGCCGCGCGGGCCTTTTACGCCACCGCGTACGCCATGTGCATCGACATGTACAAGACATTTGTACCCGTCAAGCGCACCACCTTTTCCATGGCCATGGCCGTCGTCGAGCTCACCGCGCGTCTCACCGACAACAGCAGCAGCAGCAGCAGCAGCAGCAACAACAGTAACAACGGAGGCGGTGGCGGCGAGATGCTCGGCCGTGTCGAAGCCTTTGCCGCCCAGTGCAGGCAGTACGCCCGCGCGCCCGTCATGGAAACGATGCTCGACCTGCTCGACCTCTACGTCCAGCACCACAAGGCGACAAAGCTCGGCGCGCGCTTCGACCTTGCCCGCTTCATCGATATTAAAATCCAACTTAACAAGGACCTTGACGCGTCGTACGCGCCGCGGTATCTGTTTCACTGCCAAAAGTGCGAAATTGACGCGCCCGCGCCCGCAACGCCCGCGGCTACTACTCCAACGACAACAACAACGCCGGCGACGATGGCGGCGTGGCCGGGCGGCGACTCGTCGGTGCGCAGGTCGGCGCGCGGCCAGGACGGCACGATGCGCTTCGTGTTTGACCCCGAAGCGGCCAAGACGGAACAGGACGCCGTGGCGGTGCACTTTAAGGAGGAGTACGAGGAGTACGAGGTGGAAATTGAGGAACCGGTGCCGCCACCACCACCGCCGCCGGAGCAGCCGCGCGGCCCAAGGGACGGTCGTGAGGGAGGCGGCGGCGGCGGCGGCGGTGGACGAGGGCCAGGAGGAGGGCATGGTGGTGGTCGCGGTGGCGGTTACCGCGGCGGTGGGCACAGAGGCCGTGGCGAGAGGAGAGGGGAGCCGTACGGAGGCCACCGCGGCGGTGACCGGTATCAAAGAGGACGAAATCGTCACCACTAGCGGTATTGAAGAGGACGAAATCGGCACCGCGAGCACCGCTCCCCTCGGAATGTGTAAGACAACCAGAAAGGAACGACTGTACTTTTTATGTGCGTTTACAAGGTAGCTTCATGACTAGCGTGTATATGTACATGTCTATAAAAAAAACTGTTTTGCGTTTTGTAATGTTATGTGCTTGTCGTTTCTGGCCGCAGCTCTTCGCCTGCGGCATCGCTCGTCTTGACGCTCTCCAGCGCCACCACATTGTCCGCATCGCCGCTCGCTGTCCCCTTTTTGTGTTGCCGCGGCAGCTCAGCGCTCAGCACGCTACTCGCCCTACTTATATCCGCGCTCGCGGGGCTCTGCACGCGCAGACCGAGGTCCTTTTCCTCCATGTCGTCCGGCCCCGCTGCCGACACAATACCACCACCACCATCACTGCTGACACCTGCATCCGCAAACCGCCACACGACCGACAACTTGTCCAAGCAGCGGCTGCCCTTACGGCTCGTGCCCTTGATGCCGTCCATGGCATCCCACTCAATCGTAAAGACGCCGTCGGTATCTGGCGACCCGCCCTGCTCCGGGCCGTTACCCTCGAAAAAGGCGTTGAACCAGACGTGCGCGACAGACGACACCATGGTGAGGCCGATGCTCTTGTGGGTGCGGTTGCGCCGCTCGACGGCGACGCAGACGTCGCTGGTGGGGACGCGGATAGGCGTCGCGGGGCGGAAGAGGACGGCCATGCCGCCGGGCTCGGCCTCGCTCTTGCGGCTGCTGACGCTGGACAGCTTCGACGAGGTGGAAAAGGTCGAGGCGCGCGAGGCGGACGCGGTTGACTCTTGCGTAGGCTGTTCGGGGATGAGGTCCGTCTTGGACTTTGTCGGGGGTTTCATGTCCGCCGCCGCTGTATCCTCGTTGTCGGGCCTTGAAGCGCCCGTATCTTTGTTGTTGGTGGCGTCTGCGAAATCGGCCTGCGCCGGCGCCTTGGTGCCCGAGGGGTAGCCGGCCATTTCCCATACGAGGTCCGAGAGGCCGCCATCTGCCGGCGCGCCGCCCTGCACGACCTGCCGCTCCTTTTTCTGAAACGTGTGTAGCGAGCAAATCTTTTTCCCGTCTTCGGCGAAGCCCTCAACGTCGAGCTTGACGCCGTTGCGCAGGCCCCACGTGTGAATCTCGACAATCTCAATCGGCCTGTCCACGTACCGCTTCCCGTGCCTTGTCCAGCTATCCACGTAGCGCACCCAGCGCAGCTGCGAGGGTATCGAGACGCCCGCGCCAAACATGGGCCGCATGCGGCGCTCCGTGAACCGCGCCAGCGCGTCCTCGGGGCGCCAGCCCTCCTCCGCGACGAGGTAGCTGACGCTCGCGGTGCCGCTGCGGCCCTTGCCCGCCTTGCAGTGCACCACGACGACGCGATCCGGGTGCCTCTCCTCCGTGACGGTGCCGCCGACGCCGTCGAGCGCCCCGCCGTGCAGCCAGTGGCGCATGCTGGCGAGGATGCGCGGCATCAGGGAAAATGGCGGCGGGTGGTGGTCCGGGAACGGGTAGTGTCGGATGCGGTCGTAGACGAGGTGGTCTGGGTAGCCGGTGCCCTCAGCGCGAAACTCCCAAATGGCCCAGTTGGCGCCGTGCTTGGCGTCGAGAAAGGTGACGAGCTGGTCGAGCGGGTTGCGGTAGGCGCGCTGGGGGTATGTGTGCGAGGGGCCGGAGCTGTGAAAGCGTCAGTCAAGTGATCCTCGGCCGTGAGGAGAGAGAGGAGGAGGTCTGGGTGAGTATGAGGACGTACGTAGCGATGATGTGGTCAGTCACATAGCAGAGGTCGAGGCCGGCCTCTGAGTGGCCCCTGCGCGGGCCGGCGACGAGCTGCCGCAAGAAGGAAGCCATCGAAACGATTTCTGCGATGCCTCGTATCAAGTAATTACGGGAAAATCCGAGTACCGAACATTGGCAGAAAAGTTGAATAGGTGTACACCAGCTTAGCGCCCAGAAGCTTGTGGGAGGCCAAACAGCTCCACGATCGTGGCGCCTAGCGTTCGAGTCTGATTCTCAGCAAAGGTGGCTTAATAGTATCCTTTTTCGTAAACTGAATGCAAGAGTGATGCTATTGGGTTGGCCGTTGATGGATTTCCCGGCCCCGTCCCCTGGTTGTCAAGGGCACAAACTGGGTCGGCGATCATCGACGTCACAGATGCAGGAGTACTTGCGTCGTGACGCGATCGGCGGCCTCCAGCCAAGTACCTCTGCCACAGGCGACGGGTCGATGATGCGGGCGCGCTGGGACTTTTTAAAGAAGCGGCTGTGCCTTGCTCGGGTGCTAACTAGGCATGCTAAGCAATCTACAACGGTATTTTAGGCTCAGACTACGAAATTTGGTTAATTCGTCAATTACACGTGCCACGCACCCGTCTTCCATCCTAACCTGTACTGTGGCCTGGACATCCCACCAATTATACTCCAGCATTTTCAAGTAGGACATCACAACTTAAATGGTAGAAATATATTGCTCGAATCATAAATGTTTGTTAATATTCCATTCCTTCTTGCGTTACTCAACTTATCTATGTCACGGGTGGTTCTTCAAATAGTGACAGTGCAACGCGGTCTCCAAATCAAGGATGCTTGAATGTGTCAGCAGGTTCAATATACTATTCTGTCCATGCACAATGCTCCAGAGATATCATGACCATCAGCAATTCAGACGAGAACAAGGCCCTTTTCCTAGCAAAAATGTCCAAACTTCAAATCCTAGCTGCCTGGAAGCTCCCGAAAAGACGATCCATGGGTTCGGAGCCATGAGCGCCATATCGTGGAGCCATCACCTTGGACCTCATGCATAACGCTACATTATCGCAATACTCGTATACTTGCGGGAAGTCTGGGCATTGGATGGCAGCTGCATCGGTGTGGTGAGCCGCTGCTCCTACAAGAAAAGGCTCAAGAAAAAAGAACTAAAATAAACATGGAATCCAGACCAAGACAAAAGTCGCACTATGCTTAGGCTGTCAAGTCTAGATCCATAAGGCCAGTAGATAATCCTGAGTAAAATACTAAGAAGCACATATCTCCCTTAGCTCATCTCTTTACAGAAAGAACCTGACTTTGGATTCCTTCAGATGTTTACAGCACGAGCCTTTGAGTTTGAATTCTTTAGGCGGTTTAATCACGTTGACAACAGTAATTGTCGCATATATGTTCAATTGAACTCGATTTTCATAGAGCTCGGACGGTTGTGTATTCATGTCTCGCCAATTTGACTATCAAGTGGTGCCAAGAGCCATCACCACCTTATGTGCTCGACTTTAGATACCAGTCTGCAATACGCCAATCCGACGTGACTCGTCGCTCAAATGTTCATCGTCCGATTACTTAATTGATCTTGAAGCAGTTGAGAAGGTTAATATTGACGAGACCACTCTCCTAGTCAAATTGTTAGTATTTTGCGGAATGCGGTATCAAAGTTGAGGACGCTGACTGACCTTAGCATCGGTATTGCAGCAGTAACTCTGGCCGGCGTCGCAAGTATCTCCAATGGCAAGGATGTTGCAGGTACTAAGGACAGAATTGCAGCAAACGACTTTGTCGTTATCGTTGCCGTTGTTGCAGGTGCCGCCGCTCGGAGCGGTGTTGGCGGTAGGGGAGGCGACAGCAGTGGCAGCCAGTGCAATAGTAGCAAGGGAGAACTTCATTTTGAAAGTGTAAGGAGGTAGGTGAAAGTGTGTTTTTGGGAACTGGTAAGATTTGAGATTGAGGAGTGGATGATGAACAGTTGCCATGACTGATGGAAACGCACGCTTTATATAGTTTTCATGGCCCCTCGAAGGCCCGTCCTTCGCGTCTGCCCAAGTCATGGGTGTCAGAAATCAATCAGCTGAGGACCGAAGTAGTTGATGCTCGTGTAAGCCACATCACATAGACTGACTCTTTGGTGGCATTGGTTGGCCAGGATGTCACGCCCCATCGACTCAGCTTCATCCGATAGTGTTATTTGGGCCGCAGCTTGGAGCATCACGATGCTGATCAGTTCAAAAACGATGCGAGCTGAGTATGGAGTGGAGCCCTCTCATCTTGACTGACTATTATCCTGACTTGTTGCCCAGGTTCAACGCCACTGGCAGCGGTGCAGTTGCCATGATTCCCTGAACAGCCTGGGTTTGGTCACGTACGAGATCGCACAGGATAGTTCCGTCCCTCCCTTTCCCTTTCCCTTTCCCTTTCCCTTTCCCTTTCCTCTTCCAATTCTATTCCTCCTCTCCTCCTCCTCCTCCTCCTCTTCTTCTACAACAACAACATGAAGGTGAAAGCAAGCATGCCGGTCTCGTGAGGCGGCATGTCAACCCTCGAGCGCACTCGGCCCTGGTCAAGCCACCGCCCCCCAAATTGAGAAAGCAGCTTGACAGCCCCAGCAAGCTAGTGGCGGTTCATACTGGCACGCTAACTCGGGATTGCATCGTTGCATCCCGCGCAACCCTTGCTACTTTGTTGCTGCGGCTTGTCTCCTGCATCTCGGCTGAATGGGATGAGGCTGAGGAGCTTATTAGGAGATTTTGGCGTTGATCATTTTCAGCACCGTCATCACACGCTCGCCGCAAGTCTCGACCCTTCTTCGGTGAATGCCATGGCGACAGATCTTGAATCTGGCTCCTCCCCCCCCCTCCTTACACCGAGCCGTCTTTCACGAATCGGCCACCGGAACGGACCATCGGCGGTCAAGGAGCCCAATAGTTACATTAGGACTCGCAGGCTTGCCATGTGGTAGGAATGTCGAGTTCTTTTTTACGGAGACTCTTTGTAGAGCCAAGGCCGCCGACTGTCGTAGAGAATGCAGCCTGCTCAGTCTATTGACGTCATTGTAGTCGAGCAGGAGGCGGGAACCCGAGTCAAGGCAAGCTTGCCTTGGTCAAGGAGCAAGGGGCAAGGGCCGAAATATTGCGCTCGCAAGCCTTGATCGAGTGCGAAATGACTTCCGGTGGCTTTTTTTGGCATTTTCGATGCTGATCCTCGTGCCGTGCCTGTCCAGAGCATCAGCAAGCTGCCTCGACCAATTGGTAGTCACCGCTGGATGTGGCTGCTGTCACATACGAGGGACAATAACGCAACGCCATGAGGACAGGCGTCTATTTCGTGGCGTAACAGCTGCGGTGACTAACGATTCGCCACGCACACTCCACCATCAAGCCAAGGAAAGATGAAAGATGATCATAGCTGCTAATAATAAGAGTTAATCTGGGGGCGGAAGCAGGGGCTCCACTGAGCTAAGATCGTCAAGCACATTCACAACACAACCGATTTCGGCTGTGGCATCGCGGCTCGTCGCCATGGAACAGGAGGGTTGCTTCCGGATTGCGCCGCCACCTCAGTTGTCTTTTGCAAATTTGATCTCCACGTGGCGTTCTGTTCTACTTGATGTTTACGCAAAACTCGTAATCTACACGCAGTAGTGGGCTGCAATGCTACAAAGTCGGAACGGGACGACTCATGTCAGCAATTATTCCTTGCTTATTGCTTTGGGCCTGTCTGCGTACTTGCGAAAGCCCAGACTCGGACCTGCCGCGCCCCCCTTGTCCTGCGACACCGAACATTGTTTCTCGTGCCACTGCGCATCCAGTGGGACTGGTACGATAAACTGCAGCCGAACGTCCTCCACCTGCTGCTCTTCAGTTACTGAAGTACGGACATGTAGTTGACGGCCGGGTCACCGGTTCCCTCTTCGAGTGACGAGAATATCCTAAAGAAAGTTGGCGCCGCGCCGGTAACCTGTCGAGGTGCGTCACCCAATCGCGTCTCGATCAATGGAAGGCTCAGAGGGTGAATCATGCCGAAGTGCCGCAAGGGGCCGTCAGACTTGTCGCACATCATTGATTCCTTGAGTGATATTCAGATGCCATGCATATAGGGCTGGTGCATGTACGTTAGCCCACAGCGGGCTAGAGCAGCATGCACCGCAGGAAAAGATCAAACCAATCGGCACAGCAAAGAAGCGGTGACTATGCGGAAACACGCGGCTCTGCAGTACAGGCCTGAGGAAGCTACGATAGCAACGCGCCGTCTCGCCAGTGGTGGGCTCTCGAGGCTAGAGCCATCGAGACAGCAGTTTATGAAAGTTCTGTTGTCGGAGCGCCACTGTCTTGAGAAGCAGTCTGAAAGTGAGACTCGTAAAGCTGGTATGAATTGATGTTCTGTGCTGCTTCCTTTACGTAGTCGTCGATGACGTAGGTCATTGGCATGTAGTCAATACGCCTCTAGTAGATCAGCCCTGGTAGTCGAAATGCTAAACACGTTGCCAAAATACAGGTTCAGAAACCACGGCAAGTCTTTTTCCTGCAAAACTAACCCCTTCGAATCTGAACAGGTAAAGGCTGGCACGCGACATACGGCGGCAAAACCGTCCAAGACGGCCGAGGACACCAAGCGAGTGAAGCAATCGGAGGAGGATGCATTCTGCCGGCATGCAAACACGCTGTAGCAGCTGGGTGATGCCGCGAAAGGTTGTGCAGTTCCTTGACAGAGGAACACTGTTCTAACATCGACTGGATAAGTTCGTTCGGGAGCGTCCCAGGCATGGTGGCGATTTCCCTCCAGGGAGTACGGAAAAGCAGAGTTTTTGTTTAGATTCGGGGGGTTGTAGAAGGCGGCTGTCGGGGCCGTCTGCAAACGCGGCCAACAGCAGACTCGGCCAAAGGGTAGGCACCATCGACACGTAGTGTCAGGCATCACCAAGGCCGATAGGCGTCTTAACCCTCGTTTGCCAGCAACTGTGACTACGGCTAAGGGTATTTGCGAATTGGCCGTTCCTGTTGCTTGTATGGTGGGGTTTAGAAATAGACACCGAACTTCAAGCAAGCCAGGAAAGGAAGAGAGAACCCGACAAGGGATGAGAGCAAGAAGGAAACGAGCCAGGAAAGGGAACAAAGTTGGAAGAAGGGAAAGAAAGGGGGTGGAAGGACAAGGTCGAAAGCTGCATACCGGCCAACTCGGGATATGTTGCCCGTAGTTGCATAGGTAGGTACACACTCCGCAAGATCATCACTGAGAATGACAGCCAAGGACAGAAATAACATGTATAAACAAAGTTTTGATTCATGAACAAGTCATTTACGAATACAAGAGTATCCACTGCATACCTTTCTTTTCTTACCATAAAAATACCATTGAACCCGTGCAGCATAGATTTATTCATCAAACCGGTTCCGTCTTGCTTTTCACCGTAGACTGACTGCTGATGAGGCGGCCGTGTTGGCGACATTGTAGAAGCTAGTTCGCGGCTAGGGATCAAGCCTCCGGTCAGTCACCAGCATCCGTGTGGTTATGTTGCGCCGTGCTTGCCGACGCTCAAGCCCAATCAGAGTCAAGCAGTCGTCGCCATTGCGTCGCTTAGTTGCCTAGGAGGTCTTCTTGGCAGGACCAGCACCGCCAGTGTAGCGGCTCAGCTCGGTAGCATCGCGGAACTGACGGGTGTAGTTCTTGACGCTGTCCCAGATCTGGCGGGCCACAGGAGGGGTGCCCTGGGCGGACACGAGAGAGTCGATGCGGATGGCGAGCTGGCCAAAGGTGGTCTGGACATGGCTGTTCTGGGCGTAGCGGGCGCGGAGGAACGCAGTGTAGAGGCCGAGAAGAATCCAGGAGCGACGCTGGAAGAGAATGGCGGACAGAACGATGCGGAACCAGAGCAGAACCTCGAGGCCCGAGACCACGGACATGGAAGAGTCGTAGTACTCCTTGACAAAGGCGCCAATTCGGTCAGCCAGTGGGCTAGACGTCTTACGGGGCGAAGCGCCGTCGGCGGCAGGGGGCGCAGGGCTGATGACTGGCAGCAGGTTGGCGCGGACGTAGGTGGCAGCATTGAAGACGGAATAGACGCAGTAGGGAATAAGCGCGAGAGGATACTGGGGGGCAATGAGCCAGACGAGGGCCATCACTGGTCATGTTAGCTGAAAAAATTCGGCAAGGGCTTCCTCGAGCCGATCACGTACAGAGGTACTGGATGTTCTCATCGCCAAGGAGGCCGATGACGCCGCCAGGCAGCTGGGTGCCAGTCTTTGCGCGAGACTTTTGGGTCTTGTAAACGACAATGCCGTAGGTGAGGGCGGCAGCAACAAATGAGGTGCGATAACAGAAGACGGCCATACCGCCATAGTAGTTCATGCGCAGCCAGGAGAAGCTGTAGCGGAGAGTGGTGATGATGAGGGTGAGGTGGCTGGAACTCGGTTAGCGGTGTGGATGAGGAGTGCGGCGCATGATGGCGAGCGTGCAAAGTTAGAGCCATGTATGGGCGAACGGCGTATGCTTCGACTCAAGTGTTAAGGCAGAAAAGTCAACGTACCCAGCGAACCAGGCAACTGCGACGAAGAATTAGCGGGTGGCTGGGAGGCATCGAGTTGAACATGTGCTTACACTGGAGGGTTTGCGCGAGCGCGAGCAGGCGCTCCTGAAGGGGAGCATCGGAACCGGGAGCAGGCATGTTGAACGTCTGCACTCGGCGTCTTTTTTGTAGTCGGTGGGCGGACGGTAGTTGGGCGTCGTGTCGTCGACGGGAGTGGCGGCGGTGGGTGAGGCTTGGCTTGTGCTATCCTCGGTCCCAGGCTCGCTCGGCGGCTGCAACCAGTCGACAAGCAAAGGGCAAAATAGAAAGACTAAACACGTTGAGGGAGAGTGTGCAATGCGATGCTAGTCCAAGGGACGACGTGGTCGTGGAAAATCGGGCGGTCAGGCTACCGGGAAGATGGTGGGATGCTAACGGAGGATGGAAGAGGAGGAAGAAGACGAGAGGCCAGGGTGGTGACGACTTTGGGGCGGACCAAGCACACCAAGCTAAAGCTCCATTGGAAGTTACCTGCCTGGCAAACCAGGAGCAGGCGGGCAGCTTTTTTCTCGCTGCTTCTACCTAGGTAGGTAGGTACCTTGGGTGCTTGGACGACTTGTTTGGTGGAGCCAACAGAACTGTTATCGGGCTCAGACTCTTTTCTCGAATGTTTTACAATGGCGTTTGGATTTTTATCTGGACATACCACCACCATGCCAATGGAAATTTTTGCTCGGGAATTTCTCCCAGAAAATCTACAACAATTTTCGAACAATCCCCTCCCAATGCCTGCAAGATGGCCAAACCAGCAGACACCTTCCAAAGTACCTGAATGCAGAGGTAGCTGAACGGTGGGGCGCCAACTTTTGGTGGTGCAGACAGTTTTGGGCGCTAAAAAAGCTCGTATGGCTCTAGCCACTGTAACAGCTTCAGCCACAGCAACACTGTGGCTGGGTCAATCAATATTCGAGGGCCAGGCAGGGCACCGTGCACACGACATCTTTTCCTCAATCATCTACCGTGACAAATGAGATGGACCTGGCGTTACTTCTCTGCGTCCGCTTCATGTCGCTGGCTGCACTTTAGGATATAGGCAAGATGCCCAAGCCTCATTGTAGTCTCCGAGCTTCAGAGCATCGGTACCACGCGAGGCGAGGTCCGGTCCCATCGACCTCACTCATCATTAGCAATATGAGAGAAACAGCAGCAACAGCCAGGTGCCAATAACTACACTACTAGCATGGACTCGGGTATCATGAAGCTCAACCACACGATAAGCAATCTGCCAGTCAAGTATGACCGAATTTCCGCATAGTTGCACGCCACGTTCTGCACGATTAACCAGGGCGACGCTTGCCAAGTCGTCATGAGGTCACGGGGACTGTAGCTTTGGCTACTGCCTCATTCTAGCCGCGCGGCAAGGCGAATTCTATCTCGGAGTCGGGGTTCGTGCTTGACGTCCTGACGTCAATGCCGCTTCGTAAGGAAGATAGTTGTGCGCCGCCAAGATGCTCATCCCTCGCATATATTGCCGCGTTTGATCATACCAGGCATAATATGCAAACGGCCCAACATGGCCAGTTCCGATATATTTTTATACATGGCGCCTTGCGGATAGTTGGAAGGACCGTCACGCGCGAGCTCCCGGGGATCATCATCACTACCTTGTGCCTGGTGTTGCCTCCACCATGAAGCGACCCCGCTTCATAAAACGGCCAGCCTCGCGACGCGAGGGACCTTAGATACTACCTAGAATTATAAGTACTCGGCGCCCGCCAAACTCACTTCGCTTTGTGCCTGTCATTTCTGCGCCTGTACGTCAGTCCTGTTGTAACCAGCTCCAGTCAGAGCTTCAGGCACCAGAATGCGCCTCATCAATGTCGAATCCCTCGACATCGAGGAGTTCTTCGGTGACAATGTACCGAAATATGCCATCCTATCCCACACCTGGACTTCCCAAGAGGTGACATTGCAGGAATGGTCTCATCGGGAGGAACCATCCATCTACTCCAAATCTGGCTATCAAAAAATTCTGTCAGCCTGTCAACTGGCTAGTGAGCACCACTTAAACTACGCATGGGTCGACACCAATTGTATCGACAAGTCAAGCTCGGCAGAGCTCTCAGAAGCAATAAACAGCATGTTCAACTGGTATCGCAACGCCCAAGTGTGCTTTGCGTACCTACAAGATGTCAAGTTCAACCCAGCAACTGCCGACTTCACTACAAGCTTTCAATCCTCGCGGTGGTTTACACGGGGTTGGACATTGCAGGAGCTCTTGGCCCCCGAGCTTCTTCACTTCTATGACAAGGATTGGACGCACATGACCGACAAGAAGCTTTGCCTCGACGCACTTTCCCTCGTCACATCGATACCTAAGCGAGTTCTCGAGTCTCGAGATGAAATACGTGCGGCCAGTATTGCGCAACGCATGTCGTGGCTGTCGCCACGAAAGACGACGCGTCGTGAAGACATGGCATATTGCATGTTCGGTATATTCGATATTAATCTGCCGCTGTTGTATGGCGAAGGGGACAAGGCATTCTTTCGCCTACAGGAAGAACTAATCCGGTCCTTCCACGACCATACCATATTCTGCTGGACATGGCCAGAGGAACTGCCTCATCCAGATTGGGTACCTACACTTGCACCATGCGCTGCGGCGTTTACCAGATCTGGGAAATGTATTAAACGTTTCAGTACCCGTGACATGGGTGATGAGCTTCTCGACAGCCCCGCCTTGTTGCCTTTGGAATACTCGGTAACTAACGTCGGAATTCATATACGGGCCCCGATCCTTTATAGCTCCGACACTACGTGTCTTTTGCTGCTAGACGCAAAGGTGGAAGGCATGGATACCAAAACGTGCCTTGCTGTTCCACTCCAGCGCCCGAGCCGTAACCCGAGGTCGCAGACATTGTTCTGGCGCACCATGCATCTGAATGGTCTTATAGCCGTACCACATCGATGGGGTGAGCCGCGCGACAATATGCGCCTCGCCAAATCGTCAGAACGACCCGTGGATTACGATAAAAGCAGTGACCATGGTTCCTTGTCCACCAAACTGGAATTGGGCTCACTGCCCCTTTCGCCACTTCCAAGGTTCGCGGTGATGATGCTCTGCCGCGATCAGGAATCGTATGACTGGGGAGGGATCGTATTCCTGGAGGCATCTTGCATCCCGGGAATGTGGTGCCGCAGAGTACGATTGTTCCATACAGGCCGACGTGGAGACTTTGTCACCGTCACTGTGCGCGAGCGTAAAGGCATACCAACGTGGGGTGTGACCGACGCCTCCGTCGCCGAACTGGAGCAGGGAGCAACGCATGGCGAGAACCCAAGAGACGAGAGATCGGAGAGACTATTAGGGTATGGCGATCAACCGGCCGAGAGCCCCTGGGGTCGCGTTGTGTTGGCAGATAAGCTGGAGGTGCCTACCCCAGGGCTAGGTCCACTCGCTGGTGTTGCAATCTGCCCCATGTTTGTGCGACAGGTACGTTATATGTAGAAGGAGCCCAGTCAATAGTAGTAAGTAATCAGCATATGAACTCGAGCAAGCGCCTTGATCAACACTTTATTAATATTATCAAATAAATATAGCTTGCATGGTATCGGCCCAGAGGGTGGTAAACCCAGCCTTGATGCCGTCAAGGTACAAATGTACAATGCAGAACGGTGATTTCGAGAAACAAAACTCCTCCTGCCCAGCCTCGGTTGGCAGGCCCGGGATCATTTTCCATGAAAAACTGTGTCATTTTCAAAGCAGAGCGCTTAGACTTGAGCCATGGCATCATGATGCTTTGACGTGTACAATCTACAGGAAGAGGGCAGCGGCGGCGGCACCAATCAGGCCAAGGGGCGAGAGGGCGACCATGTTACCGGCGCTAGGGGGAGTAGTGCTGGTAGGGGTAGAAGAGGCGCTGCTCGCGGTTCCTGTTGTAACTTGCGTGGTTAGTCGCGCTGTCGCAGTTGTCAAGGCTACGAGGGTGGCGGCGGGACTTACTGCTGGAGCTGGTAGAGGAGCTCCTGCTGGAAGCGCTGGAGGAGCTGGAGGCCGACGACGACGAGGCCGACGTGGCCGAGGTGGAGGAGGCGGAAGAGGCGGAAGAAGAGGAGGAAGAGTCGGTGGTGGCGGTGGTGGTGGCCGAAGATGACGAGTTGGCGCTGCTGGCGCTAGAAGAGGCGCTGGCGCTGGAGGAGGAGGCACTATTGATGGCAGAGGTGGCCGTGGCCGAGCCGGACAGAGGCGGGAACGAGGTAGGGCCGGTGCCGGTGTACTGGAAGAGGCTGGTGTAGTCGTTGTTGGCGTTTTCGTCAGAGGCGGCTGCGGGAACGGAGTTGTCGGAGACGCGGATGCTGTAGCTGCCGGAGCCAACGTCGCTGAGGGTAATCTGGGCGGAGCTGGTGGCGGACGCTACGGGAACGAGGGTTAGTCGTGGGATTTCCAATCGCCTTTTCCCAACGGTGGGAGAGCGCGCGATGCGAGGCCAAACAGGCAAAAGAGAGCGAGGGGGGAAACGTACAGTCGAGGACCTTGACGGGAACCTGCTTGTCCTTGGGACCCTGCATCAGATACACGGTGCAGCCGGCAGAGCAGCCAGAGAGGTCGAGCGTAAACGGCTTGCCCTCCTGGGGGTTGATGGCGGCCGAGTTTGTGATTTGCGGCTTGGCGACGACGCCAGTGGCCAGGGCGAGAGCGGCGGCAGCGAATGAGTACTTCATTGTGAATGGATTGGAAGAAGCTTTTGGGAGAGGGGATGAAGGCGGAGACAAACGAAGGGCTGTTTCGAGAAGTTGTTTGGGAGAGAGGGAGAGTGAGAGGAGGAGGGAGAGAAAATCAGGCGCAGCAAGCTTTCTTAAACCAGGGTGGGTGTCAGATTTAGGGCAAGAAATAGGTGGGAGAGAGGTGGCAAAAAAGAAATTACATAGAGGAGCACCCCCCGTCGTCTACAATGATGATAATAAATAACAATAAATAAATAATAACAACGGTCCGGGGTGGCAGGCTGACAGCCTACTGGTACAGGTGAGGACGCCTTATTTTCTGGCTCGACGTCGGCGCGATCCCAAATTCAGCAAAGCGGCCAAGAATAAGGAGAGATTGCATTACCATCTATGGATATGGAGTGGGGAAATGTCTAGCGTGTGCATTTACTTCTATTCGTTTTTTCAGCCCAAGCCTCGTCGCCTTGAATCAAGGCTGCCAACTTGGTATTCATAGGAAGGACGCTGTTGCTTGGCTGCGCCCATCAAAGAGGGGAACAATGTGACAGATGCAAACTAGAAGTTATGCAGGATAACTGTTCGCATGAACGGTCCCGCTTCTGTGATGAATCGAGTCGTCTGTACTTGGCGATAGATGAGCAGAGTTTGGGCCCCCCCCCTCGCCATTGGGCGATCCGGGTCTGGACCGTGTAAATAGGGGTCAAGGTTTATTGGCGTTGCCCACCCACCACGTTCACCTCGACAACGCAAGGCAAGCCCAACATGATGACGCCAAACATTGTTGCAACGGCGATCAAAAAAAGAAAGAAAAAAAAGAGAGAGAGAGAGAGATTGAAACGGGAAAAAGAACTAGCAAATCGCTGAAATCGGGTTGCGATTTCTACCCCCCGTGTGCGACGTGTGCGGCGTGTGCGACGTGTGCGACGTGTCGGCAATGCGGCACGGCGGGCACAGCGGAACAAGGCTGTCGATGGATTCCACATGCTGCGCGCCTTTTGGTTACGTCGCCCAGTGTTGTTAATTAGCTCGGGGGTATCCGTACCTGAATCCCCCCTTGGCAAGTTTACCCCATGACTCGACAAGAGGGGGGACCAAGTCTGGCCAACCACGGACCATAAGCGGAAGCATCTGCAGCCTGACGAATAACGCCCTGACAGCAGGATTTTCCTAAAAGGGAATAGCTTTTTTTATTGAGCTAAACTGAAAGGGAATGCGCGTTTTGTCTCTTTGACTGGGGGCCTTCAACCAGTTTACGCGAATTGTCATACCAGGGGGGCCTACGACTGGAATGATGTAGTTGGCGTTGTAAACTGGGAATGGGGTGGAAAAAAGAGTACATGATGGGGGGTTGGTGACGTCAGAGAGCAAGAGAGTCTCTTCTTCTGAGAGAGGTACTCGGATGAGATTCTTAGAGGCGAAAAGTGCTTCGACAAATGGAGAAGCTGGCAAGGCAACCACGTGTGATGGTGATGCAGGTCTGGAGAATATAATAGCAATGACGCTCTCGTGTGGAGATTAAACAAAGTATGTGTTGATCCTCAAAGATCTTAAAACGCCCTATAAGATGGTAATAAATGGCCAGATCCCGACCCGTCATCTGGACAATGGCGTTTGTTGACATTGTAGTCGCTAAGCTAGCTGTTGACACCAGAGACTTGGCGACACCCACTTTCTGTCATCATCTTGATGATAAAGAATGGATCATGTTCTGACTACTTGTCGTATATTAGCCTGTAGTTATATTTAGAAAGCCCGATGGCTCTGAACCGGTTACATTTATGTAAAGTATCGCAGTTTGTATACTGGAGTATTGCTTCGTGAAACAAGGACCGTTGGCACTGTGTGATTTGGAGGGCCCTTTTAGTTCTTTGAACAGCAGCCTAGCTGATGACTGTCATCCCGAATGGCTGTACCTGTAGGACTTGCATTGTACTCTAGATGTACTCCTACCACGATGTTCACGGTACGCTTCGTTTCAGCCAATGCACATGCAGAGATGCCGCATCGAAGGCGTCATGTTAGAAATTGCTCACAAAGTGATTCATTCTCCTTGGAACTAGTGGGCGGCTGCAGCCCAAAGTATGAATGGAGATCATCTTTTCCCTCCCATCCTCCCTCGCAAGCTCGTCGGAATACCTCTTAGAGGGATACGGCTTGGAGGGGTAGCGCTAGGATTAACACGTCTGGAGAGACGGTGTCTGCAGTGACGCTGCTTGGAAAGAGAGCGCAGCTGCTGGCAATGGCGATGTTGGATTGATGAAACACGTGAGGTTCTGTAGCCTTTGAGGCGGGGGGTGCTTATCGTGCCCTCTTGCCTGGCTGCGTTTGCGGCTGTTTGCCTTACCGGCGCGTTTGTCTAGCCATGTCCACGCATGGCCGCTTGCTTGTGCATATACTGTATGTTTTTTGAGTCGTAAAAATCAGAATGGCAACGCGTGACGGCAGAGTTGAGGGCTGAACGCGGACATGTATCTGCAGTTACGATATGATGCGCAAATGGCAGCAGGTCTGATGTCAAAGGGACTCCGACTCTGCTTTCCCGGTGGAACTAATAATGATGCACCTTTGCATCATTTCCGAGCCTTTTTTTTTTTTTCATTTCTTCTGGTACTTATTTTACCTTGCCGATTATTCAGTACATGGTAATGTTCGCGGAACCCGTTTGGCTACCGAGTACAGCGATGCGGTGGCAATCCATCGAAAACGATACTTTACATCTTTTCTATATCTGGTATACGGGAAGTTGGGTTGTGGCATAGCCCGCCGAAAAGTGTACCGGGTCGGCAAAACTTGTCGTTGTGCGGCCTAGGGCTTGCAACAGGTATAGTCTACATGGCTGGCTGGAAAGGAATGGGGGATCCTCTGACAGGGTAAGAAGCTCTGTGAGAAGCCCGAGTTAGTTATCATGTTGACGATGAAACCGGACCGTGATAAGGATGACACGTGTGTTTTGCAGCATGTTGGTGTGGTGCAAGGGGAAGTGGAAGATAACAGTCAACGCCTTTCTTGTTTGAATGAGACGGATCGCACGCACAAAAGATACCAGAGGAGATGGAGTCGGAATATATTATCGAATCTGCCTTTGATATACGAATTTCCTTGTTTGGTCCTGGTGCTCGGGGAGCGGAGTGCGCGGCGGATCGGCCCTCGGCGAAACAAAGTAGGCCGGATATAAACAGGCGGCCAAGAGCCATGCAGTAAGAGATACCGTTCCCATCTAGGGCGCAATCTTTACTTTTGAAAAAGATGGACTTTTCCTTTTATTGATAAGGAATACCGGCCAACTATGTACTTATCTGGCGGGCATTACACCCGAGCGATGGCCCCTCGGGTTCCGTGGCATGTAAACCCCCCCGTCTCCACCTAGGCATGTTCCCCCCGCGTCCGATCCGGAGCGGCGCCCTCTCTTTCTTGCAGCCCTGTCCTTTCTCCTCCATTCTCATTCACCCATATTTTTTCTTCCCCCCAATCCTACCCAATTGAAAGCCGCTTGCATCCCCATCTCCAAAGTTGAAACCCACCAGCTTATCGTCCTCTTGTGTAGGCTGTCGCTGTCAAAGCGGAGTCGTAACCCCCCACGCGCCTTTGCATCTACAAGAAGGAAAAAGGGCGTGGAAAGAACCACCGATGAGCGGGTTCATACCTCTGCGACTATATATCAAGCGCGTGCAGCCCCGCGGTTTGTTGCAGCTCAGAAGCAGCGGCGAAAATACACACCTCTTCTTTCCGTCGTACACGAGTTATCCGGGCAGAAGCGGGAACAAAGCATCGTTTTCTGGCTGTGCGAAGCGTTCACGACAGAATATGGCGAGCAATGATGAGAAGCAGCACGGTGGTGCGTGGATTGGCGTCAAGGGCGCGGGGTCGCTTGATCTCCGCAGTATGTTTTTTTTTTCTTCTTCTTTTCTCTTATGAAACTGAATACAAGGTTTTGGGATGCAGAGAGCTGACAATTTCTTTCTTGTTGTTTGCAGGTGATGTCATGACGGTGCCAACGCCGGCCATGCTCACGGCCGTGGCGAATTGCTCGCTCCGCGACGACGTCTTCAACGAGGACCCAACGACGCGCGACCTCGAAGCACACGTTGCGCAGCTCGCCGGCAAGGAGGCCGGCCTCTTTGTCACGTCTGGGACCATGGGAAACCAAGTCGCTCTGCGAAGTCTTCTGACGCAGCCTCCGTTTGGTGTGCTGGCGGATCATCGCTCCCACATTATCCTCTACGAAGCCGGCGGGTACGTTTCTTCTTTTCCCCTTCTTCTTCTCGAAAACACATGAATACCTACATACACACAGCATCTAACTTGAAACCCGCACCGTAGCGTCTCGTCCCTCACCGGCGCCACCGTCAAGCCCATCGTCCCCCGCAACGGCATCCACCTCACCGTCGACGACATCACCGCCCACGCCGTCCTCAGCACCGACGTGCACGCCTGTCCCACCCGCGTCATCAGCCTCGAAAATACACTCAACGGCACCATCATGCCCCTCTCCGCCGTCGCCTCCATCGCCGCCTTTGCGCGCGCCCACAACATCCGTCTCCACTGCGACGGCGCTCGTCTCTGGGAAGCCGCCGTCGCTTCTTCTTCTTCCACCACCTCCGCTTCCGCCGCACTCGCCGAATACTGCTCCTACTTTGACACCATCAGCCTCTGCTTCTCCAAAGGCCTCGGCGCCCCCGTCGGCAGCATCCTCGTCGGCGACGCCGCCACCCTGACGCACGCGCGCTGGGTG
>JAPFSE010000082.1:0-36728 GCA_030777785.1 Beauveria caledonica | reverse complement strand
GTGCTGTCCAGCGCCGCGCGGCCGAGCTCGTCGGCGCGCGCCGTCACCACCTCCCCGCGGTACTTGCCCGGCAGGCAGGCGTGGCCGCAGCCGTCGAGCGGGCAGCAGCCGCTGCTATACTTGGTCGGCTGCGAGTTGGGGTCGTCGGCCTCCATGGCGCCGTGCCAAATCTGCAGGCACGACGCGTGGCCGCCGTGCGCGCAGCCGGGGCAGAACCACCACCAGTTGGAAGCCCACCCGCTTGAGCCCGCGTCCGCTGCATCGAGATTGTCGTCGCCGGGGACGTGCGCAGGCCGTTCTGCGTCGCGGTGGTTGCAGACGGCGCACGGGGCCATAACGGCGCGACAGCGTTCACAGGTCCAGACGGCGTCGCGGCCTCCGCTCGGATCGACTTCACGTGGCTTCCGGCACGCGGAGCAAAACAGCCCAGTCTTGACGCCTTGCTGCGCAGGGCCAAAGATGGCGGTGTAATTCTCGCCCCAGTCAGGCATGCCTTTTGGCCATCCTCGGATGCACATCTTGCGCAAGAAAGACGCCTCCACAAATAAACCCATGCGCATCAGTCGCTGGTGGTGTTGTCGCAAGATTCCCCGCGCCAGGTGTGTATCAATAATGTCGTCCGGCAGGAGTGGCCGGAGAAGAAGTACCATGGCAGCCGCATTGACTGCAGAGGAGCGGCATTCAAAATCAAAGGCTCGCTTGAGCAAAAGGTATGGGTCAAGAGCAGCAGGCACTGTATAGTCCCCCTTCATGTTGAGGTAGTCAGGGTCATCGGGCCATGGCAAATAGTCGGCCTCGATGACATGAGGACTGGGATCGTTGTAGTATTTGGCGACCGGGCTGCTCGTACAGTCAGCGCTGTTGGGCACAGCCTCGTCAGGGACCGTAGACTGTTGAAAGGAAGCGTTTGGATCCGAGTCAGACTGGGAAGCAAAAGAGAGCTGAGATGGATATGCATCGTCTGTAGAGGCTGTTGTTTGTGAAATCATGAAGACGTCCTCGGGTGAGTCGGTAGCCTTGGGCTTGCGCCTTTGCGTATCGCCATGGATTCTTGGTTCAAACTCCGTGTCAGCGCTGCCACTGGAAACCTTTGATGTGTAGTTGACGCTGTGATGGCCGACGCCTGCAATGCCCACAGACGAGCCCTGTAGAGACGGCTTCCTTGCTCCATCTGAGATGGAAGACATCCCACCCATGCTATCCTCTGAATCATGACGCGCGGGCTTGATTCGCGAGGTGCGTCGGTCAGCCGCATCCTTTGTCTTTGGTTCTGGAACGTCAATAGCTCTCGACAGAGCGTCGGTATCGTAAAAGTCATAGCCCTCAGTTATTGATACTAAGGAAGGCTCACTTTCTCGGCTGTTATCCGATATAGCTTGGGAGCTACCTTGTGAATATGCCGCATCCTTGTAAGCATGTACGGCAGGGCCAAGGTCGAAACTCCCCGGCTCAATAATGGGTGTTAGTTTCTTTCCATGTTGGTAATGGCCTGTTTCCCATTCCTGGTTGTGCATTGCATCAGCCGGCCGCACAACCGGTGTCGGCACATTAGATGTACTTTCAATCTCCTCTGATAGAAGCGACCGCACAGCATGCAGCTTGCTATCTACGCTGCCGGCATGGGCTGACGGTCTGCGTGGTGTCTCTTCGCCGTTGTAGCTAGCACCATAGATTTCGGGCGGCTTTAGAGAGCTTGCTGTTTTTGCCCCATCCACTTGTATCTTTTGGAATCGGGACGATCTTGCCTCTAAATGGTATTTTGCTCTCTTTTTGAGCAGAAGGTCCATGGCAAAGGCGATTACGCGCCAGGACTGAGACAGTCTGTACAAGCGTACATTTTCCGAAGTTTTCGAGAACTGCTCCAAAGCCACTCCTACTCGTTCAGCTAGAGTAACCTTGTCGTCCACATTTGGCAGAACACGCTCCAATATCTCGAGATAGCTTGCAGTGAGATACTGGTAAACTGGAACTTTGGTTGATGCTGGCAATCTGCCCGAAGACATCACTTGCGGTGACTTGAACATGCCAGTAACACCAATAGACTGATCAAGGCCCAGTAGCTTTTTGCCCTCGTCAGAAAAGTTGTTACTGGACGGAGGTGTCGTACTCATAGGCTGCCCTGACCGGCCGCTCGGCCGGCGTCGATGGGCCAGTTTGCGCCGGGGCCCAATGAATGTTCCCAAGACGTCTTCTTCAGAGTCGCTTTTGCTTCCGCTAAGCAGATACGCGTTGGGACTGGAGCTATAGGTCGGGCGGGACGGTGTTTCGCTGTGGTGCATGATTGGACGTAGACGGCTCTGCTGTGCACGCTCATCCAAGAACATGACAACGTCGCCCTGCGGTGAAAATGCCGTTGCCGATGTAGACAGTCTGTCAATGCACTTTGGTGCATATGCCACATCACACTGGTTAAATAATCCGTCTTGGCCGACAGTCCAGAGCATGTCCTGGTCTCTCCAAAGCATAGCAGACGGGGACGAATCAAATCGTTCAATTTCTTTGTATGGCATTGTTGGACGGGCCAAGTCCCAAATGTGGACGACGGATGCACCATAGCGTCTGCTACTGCTTTCATCATAGCTCACTGCGACCTGAGCAACACGTCTGGTTTGTGCCGTAGCAGACCAGAGACCCGGTCGCCAAGAAAGACACGATACTGGGGCTGGAGTCGTAATGGTCCATTTTGGTTTTTGCCGCTTATCGCCTGACGCGCCCAAGTCCCAGACATGAAGTTTCGAGTCCCATCCTGCACTTATGAGGTGGATTCCGTCAGGATGCCATGCCATGGTCAGACACGATTTTTCGTGAGCATTAATCCTCAGCACTGGTCGTGACGGTTGGCGGACATCCCACTTCAAAACGACGCCGCCCTCTGTGCAGCAGGCCATCTCATGTCCGACCCGGGGCGACCACATTACTTTCCTAATTGACTCATTGTTTTTCAAGGGCGAAAACCGTTGTCGAAATGTAAGTATACCCGATCGTGTAGCAGCTGGCGCAGAAACATCAAAGACGCGCGCTATACCATCTTGACTGCCTGCCAGTAGCCAGCTCTTCAGGTGCGGATTGACGTCTAATGTATTTATTTGACGACTGTCCTCCTGCATTTGTATATATTCGAGAGGATCAGAACCTCCGGCATTGATTCGAGATAGGTCGTACCCAAATATGCGCCCGGTGGCGCATGCCGTAAAGACTGTGCCATTCTCGTGCCATTTGACGTCGCGAATGTTGAGCTGATCGGCGACGACGTTCGCTCTGTTTCCAGAGAGTTTCTGCGATGTGATCGACGCCCTAATATCAACCCCGTCGCTAAAACTGAAGCCTGGGCTTCCCACGTTGTCGAGTACCAATGTTTTGAGTATGTGCGGTCCGCCTAGCACCGCAGCGCGCCCGTCCGAGGAAACATCTAGGCAAGATACTGGCGCGGCCACTGGATGCACAGCATTTTGTGATTTGACCGGCCGATAGCTCGTAGGGGTAGCGGTAGCGGAGCTGGCGACGGTCGCATCGCCAACGGAAGCATCATGCGCAGGCTTTCCCAGCAACTTGCGCATGATCCGTGACTCGCGATTATACATTGCTATAGCGGCCGCAAAGCGCTTGGCACGCCATCAATGGCTGCTCAGCAGTGATAATCGTCCATTCCGCGTGATATAAGGCCTGAAAAATGGTATCGCGCTCAGAAGTTTGGTTGTGGTGAGTGACGCCCAACCCTGGAAAGTTGGGGTGGGGATCTCGTAGGCAAGCTCCTGTGGAGCTGAAATAGGAAACCCCGGCATTGGCCGAACTCGCGCGTCGCACCATGTCAACCCCTCGAGTTCTCTTCCGGTTCGTCTGAGTTTCTCTGCATAACATCTGCTATCACGAAACATAATCCTTTAATATAGGTGCATTTTCTGCATAATCCTGTTTCATTCATATTCCCTGCGAAGCCATCATACCTAAGAATTCAGTAGCTTGGCCAGAAACACTGCTCTGGATGCTATTTCACATGAATTCCATACCATATCCAACTTGTCATGGCAGAAAGCCATGTGATTCATGTCCAAAGTTACGAGGCAATCATGTTTGTGTCTAGGAAATAATACTGCGTCGTGTCGCAGTCGTGTACAAAGACGCATGTACCTTATCGGAAATCACGATGATGCAGCATGGCCTATTCATGAGCCGGGGCGATTCCCTGTATCTTCGATGTCTATTCGCCGTCAGTATCAGTACCGCAAAATGTCTTTATCAAGAGGCGCACCTATTGAATCGCGATATGCGCGCCGATATGCCTAGTGGTACTTGGCTCGAAGCCCCAGCATATCGGCATGTATAATTATGTTTGGATAGTGAAGTTGATGACAGCTTCATTCCCCGACATCCACGTCGCCATCTGCGTCCTTGCGTTCGGGGCTCCTGCTTCGACTGCGGCTGCGGCTGCGGCCGGATCGGCGGCCAGCACCTCTTCCTCCGCGACCTCCCTTGCCAGGTGGTGGTCTCACAAAAGCGAAATCTACCTGTATCGTCTGGTCGAGCATCTTGGTATTGTTTGCGCCGTCGATGGCGGCTCTCGCCTCCTCCAAAGTCGCAAACTCGATCAGAGCGTAGCCCTACACTGGTTAGCATGCTGTGCCGTCGGGCTGGCAAGGTTCTGCGGGCAATAGCGGCTTGCCTTGACATAACCACTTCGACGATCCAAGTTCAAATGCAGGTTCTTGACCTCGCCAAATTCGCCGAATGTATCCTGAATGGTTTCCTCGTCTGCTTCCTCGTGGACGTTGGTCACGATGATAATCCAACCCTCGATTGATCGCACCGCAGTCGCTTTTCCGTGTGTTTGCATGAGCGACTCATCCTGTACAGGAGCCGAGGCAGCTGCATCAACGTCCATCTCTGTGCTGGCCATTTTTGTTTGTTCGACGGCTGGTTGAAGTTGTGAATGATTCTACGACTTGCGAAGTTCTCGCAGCTAAGCTCTGGTTCTGCACCGCGAATTCATCACGTGATTTGAGACTTTCACGATTCCGTGACCATTCGGCCAGCAATTCATTCTAACAGGATCATATACGAGGATTGTCTACCAAATTACGGGATAATGGACTGTGCTCCTGTGACAGATGCAAACAAGGAACAAGCGTGCCACAACAACGCAAAGCACGTGGCTCTAACGCTCCGTATGCTGGCTTCGACTGTTCCGGAGGTGCATTCATTGCCGACATCACACTGACTGGGTCCCTCACTGGGCCCAAAGGCGCTGTTGTGTGGCTCAAGCCATGAATGTCGCTCATGTTCGACTGGAAAGTGAAATCAGATCCACCTCCGTGGTGTCATCACATCAGTCTCGTCACTAAATGTACCAGTCGATCCGCAGATTGCAGATGTAATTTTGTTGTATTGACAAAAGGACACCGGACGCCGAGTAAAGTCGTCGCGCCTCGTTGCATCTCTAGTGATTATGCAGAGTGCTCAGCCAAGCGATCGACCCGACAAAATCCATCGTCTTCTCTGCTATCGTAGCATCTATTCCGAAGACGGTTCCGCCATGCCAAACTTCATTTTCTCAACTCCCATCAATTCGTAATAATTTAGCTGCCGGGGTTGGGGTTCATCTAGTTCCGTGTCAGTATGCGTTTGCCCAGCCGATGCACTTCATGTCGAGTCGTGCTAACCTTGCGCTTGCCGTTGGTCAGGGTGACGTTGACGAAACGGCGGGTGTACTTGAGGCGCTTGAGAGCACGGCCCTTGGGGACCTTGGCCTTCTCCTGAGGCTCAACCTGTGATGGAAATCTGATCAGTTCTCGGTCGCATTGGTTCGATCGGAGTGGTGCATCGTACTTTGGGGGTCTGAGACTTGACCTTGCCTAAAAACGAGTTAGAGAATGCGCGAAATTGGTCCAAGAGAATTTCGGTAACGTACCGGCACGGGCGAGCGATCCGTGAACTTTACCCATGGTGACTGATTGATTTGGCGATAGTGGTGGATGGTGATGCTGGGCTCAGCGAGTTTTTCTGGATTTTGGTAAATGGTTGTGGGCGAGAGGCGAAACTCACGTGAGTCACAGTCCCGCCACTCTCTGGTCTGCCCTGTCGGAAAAACTGGGCTCCGCAATCAAATTGTTTAGTCATCTAGGCCGTGATGCTCGAGATCCACTTCCTGAAACACTCGTGGTCACCAAAACTCAACGTCTCATTCATTGCTTGAAATATGATCACTGTATAACCCCGTCAAGTTTTTTACTATGCATCTACGGGTATATGGACCCTTGTTATCTAATCTGCGAGTCCAAAGTATATGAAAGATCAGCCTCTCATCCAATGAGCGACCGTGGTATGATAAGCTTTGTTGACGCTTTAAAAAATGGAGGAAATAATACTCGAAATTTTGCTAGAGATGCGGCTTGCAGTCGTCGTCTTTGAAGCGGCAGTGAAAATGCTTGGGCTCGTCTCCTCAGACTTTCTGCGCGACTGCATCTCCGAAACAAACTTGGGCCATGTGTTTGTGAGTACCAGGTACTTGACGTGGTTTTGGACTGTGTCGAAAATGGCCACATCAAAGGCGGCCGGGATGTCACCAGTATACTGTGCGTAGGACGTGGTGGCATCTGTCTCGGAGCCACTTAGGCCACGGGGTATAGGACCATCGAAGTCGAAAGGGATCGCCGGGTTGGCTCGAGCAGCGCCACGCAACATGCGAGCAGGCTTCTCAAAGATACCCTCCAACCGCTTCAGATCTGCCGACGGCAAGTTCAGAGGAAACTCGGCGTCTAGTGGGCTGACGAAGTCGGCGTAGATCTCGAGAGCGCTATTGTAGGCTCCGATACACTGGTCAGCGGTTGGCCTCTCTGTCGGCCATGAATTCTTCCAGTGAGCAGCGCGGGTGAGGAAGGCGATGTTTTCTCCCGAAAAGTCGTTTAGCGCCGAGAATTCCAGGAGGGGGGCAGGGTTTTCGGTCAAGACATGCTCCAGTGCCTTCATCGTGATGACACGATCGCCCATTTCACTGTCGGTGAAGTCCATGGGCTTGCCCTGCTCGGCCATGCTAAGGGCGGATAGCGTCCACTCGCCACTGGTCGACTCTCTAAGCGTAGAGCTTCGTGGTTGTGTCTCCCATTTGGCGTTGGTATCGGCTGCCCATTTGTTCAGCATCCAGAGACGGATGACTTGCACAGCAGGAACAAAGACGGTAAAGATTTCAAACATCATGATGGACAGATGGATCCACTGGCTTTGCGAAAAGAACATGTTGACTTTTTCAAAAGCAGGAACATATGATGCAACAAGAAACATGGGGGTGGCGTGAAGACTATTATGTGTTGGCATCGGACGTTCACTAGGTGCTGCGTTGATCCTCACCTGGAAAGACAGCAGCCGATTGTTTGGGCGCGCCAACCCAGGGTGTCGCGAATACCCCAGGCTCTGTATATTAGGACAGGCGCAACCTGCCAGGAGTCAGAATTGCAGCAGCCTTCTTCAAACGGGCTTCACCTACAAGCCAAGTCCAGATAAACTGCCATACTAGCGACGGCCACCACTCCCAGCCGCGACCAAGCTCAGCCACTTGCATAGGCAGCGTGGTGCTCTTCATTCCGGTGCCGGACAGACCGTAGGTAGGATGGTATTTCTTCACGGCAAACCAGCAGGCGACAGTGAGGAGTACCTACATTGTTATTAGCATGACACAATATAACAGTTGTGTGCATGAATGTGCAGTACCTGAATCGTCATGCCAATACCGATGAATGACATGATGCGCTTCGTGTATCCCATGTTTCTGCAGCGGCATAGCCACGAGGTGTTGGCGCCATCGCATCCTTGACTCTTCAACCTCGGGACCTGGTGCGTAAATTGCTTTTGAAGTTTGGCGACATGCAGGAATCGCAGGTTTGAAGCGTGGAACAGCGCAATACCCAAAGGGAAGTATATGCCCATGAAAAAGAACTGGATATCATAGGCCAGAACCGGCGGCATGGTGTGCGCGATGGGATAGGTGACTTGTGCTAGGATCCAGTATGAGTGAAGCAGGATAATAGCTCCAAAAGAGAGCGGGAGGCCACGAATTTTGAGAATGGGGCTTTTGCGGTTAATCCAACAAAAGACCATGCCGCTGAAGACCAGTGTTGTCCAGATTGCGGCCCATGTGATGTAAAAGATGCCTAATCTGTCCCAAGACGGGGGAGACGTTGGCAGATTGTAAACAGTAGTACCAGGCGGAATCTGGTCCATCTTGGCTATAATGGGTGAGAAAGACTGAAGGGCAAGTAATGGAAGTCGACGTGAGAAACGAAACGACCTGCTCGCGAATGATGGCCTGTTCCAAGATATATACGTCTCGAGCCGCTTGAATAATAACTTTTCTTTCTATTCTTGTCTTTAATAGTTTTTTCTATCCTGCTGGTCACACGTTCCCAGTGTGCAAGCTTGGGCTGGCAGCTGTAGCGTTCGCGCCAAGGACGATCGTGTTGATGGCTGAGATATTTTTCTTTTCTGGTCCCGAAAACTGTGCTTTCAAGAACCTGATCCAGTGCCTTTCCAGGCAACCCAGGCTATTCAGACTACATTCACATGCCTTCTGCGCGAAGCGTGCTAGTTGAAGTGCAGGTCTTATCCCCAGTGTCCACTTACACGGTAAACTAGCAGAAGAAACCGGACGAACGCCACAATACTCAGGGGAATGATTGACTGTATGAACGGTAAATGACCAATAAATGAGCAAAGCGATGCGAGTCGCTCACCGCAAGCAAGGTTCTCCGTGTTCGAACGGGAGAAGTGGAGAGGCGGTACCTGCTTGAGATGCTACCAACTACATATGACAGCTACCGATTTTCTTCTTTGTCTGTTTTTTCTACTTCAGCACTCTGTTCTTCGGCGCCCCGTGCGCTGTCCTGCCGAAAGCAGCCGCCGCCCGTCTTGACAGGTGCAGAAGCGCATGTGTTCGCCACGGCAAAGCACTGGAGGATTCATGATCTACATGCATCCTGCCCCAAGAAAAACAAAGGTTCTTCTGTTTACGACATACAAGAAAGCCACATACGCACAGACACGGGAGCAAGCAGTGCCAAGCACAGCTGGAGGGTTAGTAGGCCCTTGTGCATGGAACAAGGGTAAGGGGGTGGCAACGTCATCGTGAACTACGCCTCGCAAGGTCTTCTCATCTTTTGTTTCTCATCAGCTTCATCTATCTTGGTTGCTTCTGGGTACATACATACACACTACCTTTTGGGGGGATTTGAAGTGGCATGTCGTGGATGTGATAGAGCGATGAATCGGATGGAAGCTGTTCCGAAGAGACAGGCCGCTTCCTTTCGGGACCAAGCCCTCCGAGACAAGATTCTGTCTTGTTTTTGTGGCTGTTGATACAGCGTCCTATTTTATCACTGCACTGCAGTGTGATTCTTGCTTCTTACGGCAGGACTCAGTAGAATCCAGTCACCCGATGATCAAAAAAAGCAACATTGTCGAAGCCACAAACTACAGGATAACTTGACAAAGCAGCAGACAATGGACCAATTCTGCATGCTTAATCTTCTTGTTTCTCTCTTTTAGCTTCTTCTTCTTTTTATTGTGATTACTGTCGATTGCCAAGTGCCTCGCCATCAAGACTCTCTGACTTATAGCCGGATGTCATCTTCACGAATTATGGATAGGCAAGCCACACTGATCGGCCCCTTCTTGTCTTTCTTTCTTTTTGTTCTTGTATCAATAGACAGAGTCTTGACGCGGACATCTTATCGCGGCTTGAAACCAAGCAGATGCAACCTTTCCACGGTTCTGTAGGCAATGGCCCGGGGCATACTCGTGCCGTCGCAGCAGTGGCTGCTGCTGTGTTCCCTTTTCGTTTTTCCGATATCCTGGGCTGTTTTTCCACAGCTATGTATGACAGCTGCCTCGTCCTATTTTCTTCTTTGTCTTTTTTCGTAACGCAGCACTCTCTTCTTCGACACCCCTCGCGCGGTCAATCCATGATTTTGAGATGTAGAGAGGTGGTTATCAATTGACCAGACCAGTGTCGCAGAGAAACACATCATGCAAAGAAAAGCGGATTCAACTCATGGCAACAAAACATTTTCTGTGAGATACATCTTTATGACAATCAATATCCCAATTTATTATTTACTGAAACTTGTGGGCCACGTCCAGCCTCAGGGTAAGATACAACATGTGGCTGGCTAACACGGTGCTCTATGGTGTAACCACCAGCATTTCCTTTCCAGGACATCTACTTCCGGTCGAGACATCACCACAAAAGCTTCTTCTTGCAAAACGAGGAGCCGTGAAACGTACCCAGGACGCCTTCTTTTCTTTTCTTTCTTTCCTCGCTTATCACAGGAGAACCAAGGTATCGACGAGTCAAGGCGCAACTGCCGCGGCGAGTGCCACTCGGCAGCCTTATCCCGCCTGTGTCAATCTTCACGAAGGTGCCTGTGGTGCAACCCCCAATCTCCGTGATCAAGCAGGGGTTGAAGTCTGACGTCTAGCTACACACCGGAATCTCGCTTGGAACAGAACGCTGATGGCTGGCAGTACAGAGCATGTGCCTCTTCTGAAACTTTCCGCACTACACATTTCTTAGGATCATATTACCTTCTGACTTTTCTTTTCGATGATTTAAGACGCCTGACTGGTTATTGTGCAAATCCAAGCGCGCAACATCACAACTGCGATCTTGTCGTCACACGTCAACGCGGAATACCGGCAGTGCAATTAGTCTCGTACGCCCGTTGCATCGCACACGACCTCAGAACGGGCGCAATAGGTGAAGAAAGTGGAATATTTGATAGGCAACGACTGTGGCAGTGCATCTGTCAACGCCCGTGGCATTGCTGGACAGCCTTGTTAGTGCCTTGTTCTTGAGTGACACAAGTGGTTGCTGCATGTGAGATCAACGCCACATTCTGGTCTTGTGCGCCCATGGCTACGTGGATAAATGCAATTGAATCTTCTGACAGGTTTTATATGATGCCCATTGCCAGTAGTTATTTTCCACATATTTTGGGCTACATTATCCTGCTAAACAAGGCGACCGTATATCGCGAGCGCTCAACTTCACCCCACTTTAAGACTCATATAAAACCCAACGTATCCCCCGCCATATTCAACCTAGAACAACACCATCGTGCCGCTCAGGCATCATTCTCCGCAAGTACATATCTCCGATATACTTGGTCTTTTTCAAATAATGGCTACGGAACCTCCCCACCCCCGTGTCGGCGTCGCATGCGTCATCGTCAACAACCGCGGCCAGGTGCTCGTGGGCAAACGCAAGGGCAGCCACGGAACTGGTAAGCAACTTGCGGCGGGACACAAAAAAAAAGAACGCAAAAGACTAACAAGTGTCTTGTGGTCAGGCACCTGGCAGTTTCCGGGCGGACACTTGGAGCACGGCGAGGGGCTGCTCGAGTGCGTCGTGCGTGAGGCAGACGAAGAGACGGCGCTTTCTCTGCAGGGCATCAAGATTGCGACCCAGACAAACGACATTTTCAAGGTCGAGGGCAAACATTACATTACACTGTTTGCCAAGTGCGTCATGAACGACCCCGACGCAGTTCCCGAGGTCAGTTCCTGCATTGCGTCGGTTCGTTTTCCTAGTCTGTCACTGACTCTACCCATAGCTCCGCGAGCCGAACAAGTGCGAGGGATGGGTCTGGTGGGATTGGGAAAAGTTGTTTGCGGGCCGCAAGACTGGCGAGGTGGATGGCGAGAAACTCTTTCTGCCCATGGAGAACCTGTTGAAGCAGTTTGACAGCGTCACCGAACTCAAAGAGGTGTTCCAGTAGATCACGGGGCCATTGATGAGCCGGTTTCATGTCGACCCAGAGGTCTATAAAGTAGATAATCATGTTCAATTAAAGATGTTTTATGAGACCATCGCTCATCATGGTCTTGCCATTACATGCTTCCATTACACCTTGGCCTGGCCAAGAAACTCACTTCAACATCCATCACAGAGTAGTATCAAGCACAGCGTGCGCTTACTCAAAATTGCGCTGGACCGAGACCTTGACGCAGGTAGGGTTCTGTGCGTCAGCCTTGCCGTAGACCCAGCTGAGGGTCTTGTAGCGGTAACCGGTGAAGTAGGTGGTGCAGACATGCCAGTTCGCAATGGTGTTTGACACGTCAATCTCGACGGGGTCCTTGGTATCGTCGATGGTGGAGAAGAGGAAGAGCTCGTCGTCGATGAACCGGACATGCTGGCCGTTGACGGGGCCAGGGGAGAAGATGGCTTGGGCGACGTTGGTGGAAGGATCGAGAACAAAGCGCATGGCAGAGTCGACAGGGGGGTCTGGGAGGGCTTGTCAGACCTGACTAGTTTCGAGGGGGACGGGGAGTATGCATACTGGAAGGCAGAAGCCATGTCAGGAGGCCGTTGTCGGGATACTGTTCGCTGCTGGAGTTGAGGTGCATTGTGACGGGACGGCTGGTAAGGCAAAGGCTCTCGATGGTGGCGCCCAAGTGGCAGGCACCAATGTACTTGCCGTTGACGTCGGCGTCGTACGACGTCAGTTGGATTTTGAAGGACTTCGATTGGTGCTCGGCCGAGACGGCGAGAGTGGAGGCCAGGAATGAGGTGGCAACGGCAACAGTCTTCATTGTGCGAGTCATTCTGCGAGTTTGTTGGTAGTTTTGGTGTTTGTGGTGGCCAAGGTAGTTGATAGTTATAAAAGTATGGAGCTAAGATGAAAGTTTGCGGGGTGGATGTTGAGATGAATCGTCAACAATGGAGGAGCAAAACCTGGTCTTTATATGGGGTCTGTAACGTATGCATGTATTGCAAGCGAATACATAGCGATGTCAAAGTCCCTGGCCCTGTGCAGGAGCTGTCGCCCGCCAACTTCTGGAGAATCGCCGCCGTTGTCGAGGCAGTTGCAGTTTGCAGATGTTGGTACAGTACGACAACATTGGCTGGTGGTGGCTGCGACGCAATGACGTCTTGGGCTTGTTTGTTAGTAGCGTAGTGTCGAGGCCGCAGAGTCTTGTGGATTTCATTTCTTTGTTGCGGCCGTCTTTTCGCGCCAAGGCTGGGAAAATGTTATGGCTTCCATGTCAAAAAAGCCATGATCATTCTAACGTTAGCTTGTGGTGAATAAAAAGGTGAGGATGAGGTCAGGATACCTAGGTACCTATAGGTAGGCTCCGCCACCGGCCACTTTGCGGGGTTCAGGGCGACGCGCTAGGCTGAATGACAGGTAGCGGGTACCTATGGCGCTCGGGTATCTCGTATTATTATTGTTTTAGCGCTTAAGTGTCCTTTTATAGCGGGGAAAATGCACCAGTCATCCACCAAATGCATCCTAAAAACCCTCTCAATCCTCTCAACCCACCATCGTGCCATCGTGCCATCGTCAATCCCTCTCCCAGTTTGCCAGTTGCAATGCCACAATTCTCTCGGTCGCTCAACTGCGAAGCGATACCATGCAGTCTGCCACCATCGCCGTCATTCTCTTGGCACTCGGCATTTTCGGGCTTGTCGTTTGCCACCCATGTCACCCATGCCTAACTAGGAACCTTTGTTCGTTGCACTAGAATACGACCAAGAGTAGCTAGGAAAGAGAGAATTAATTTGGACCGAGACAGGCAGCCTTGTATAGGGTTACAAACTGAAAGAAATCGTTTACTGAGTGGACGCCTCCGCTCCAGTCACAAAGCCTGGCTGGTGAGTGACAAGTGCCGATGCTGACCCGTCGCCTGGAGGCAGGTGAGACAAGCATGCATGTCAACCCCATCACGCCCATATCCGCGCAAGAAGCCATTTGTTTGCAAACCGAGGTAGGGTACTACAAGTAGTCAGGTGATAGTTCATCATTGGCGAAAAGGCGAAAAGGCGAAAAGGCGAAAATTTTCAGGCGGTTGGCCGGTTTAATGCGCGTGCGCCTGGCAACGCGGCAATGCCATTATGCACCGACGACTTACAAAACGGAGCTGCCGGTACCATGATAAATCAACAAATACATTGCCGCTCCTAGCCATGTTCTTTCCGTTCTCCTTCACCCTTTCAACATGCGCGGCCATGTCGCGATCATGCCTCGTTTGGAAAGTCTGCGAGGAACAGCAACGTACTCCTCATCATGTGCATTCATTAATCGCCACGATTATTTCTCTTCTCTTTGCGTTGGTCGAGCCCGTCCGTCCACGATTGATCTTCTTCGTTCTCCAAAAATTGCCAGTTCGCGCCGTCTTCGATTTGTCTCTTCGTGAAGCGAAAGACGCTCGTCAAGCGGAGGCGCGAGTTCGCCATAAGCGCAGTGACACAAGAATTTACTATAGACGTGAAGATATTTGCCAAGTTTTTTAGTAATATGATATGAAAAGTCTATACTAGCTTACTGCCAACGCAAGCCCAGGCCCTAATATATAGTTCTATAACAAGAAAAGTGACATGATCATGACGAGATTACAAATAAATAGAAATCGCTAGATGTATTCGAAAGGAGTATGAAAAAGGGTCTCTGAATACTGGCAGCCAAGCACGTTGGCCTCCACATCCTAGCCGGTGCGACCATCGCTAGAGTCGTCGGGATAAACTGCACAAAATTGTTAGTTTAGATAATGTTGAGCGGTTCGGTCCGGGGAGGAGACATACAGAATGAGCAAACGGCAATGATGGCGTAGAGGCATATCAGCAAGAAGCCTTCCAGCCAGTGGCTCTTGCCGTCGCCGATGAGGTAGTTTGTGAGGAGCACGGCGACAAACATGACGGCCACCTGAAACTCGTCCAGGCTGAGGTCCATGTACTCGTTTCCGAGGCCCCAGCCGATGATGACGAGGAGCGGGATAAGAAAGAGGGCGACCTGCATGCTGGAACCGACAGCCACGCCAATGGCGAGATCCATCTTGTCCTTGATGGCGACTGTCACGGCGGTCGCGTGCTCGGCGGCGTTGCCGACAATGGGCAGCAGGATGAGGCCGACAAATTCCTTGCGCAGGACCGTGGTCTCGGTCAGGCTGTCGATGGAGTCGACCATGAATTCGGCACAAAGTGCAATGATGACGGTGGAGATGAGAAGGGTGCCAATGGCGACGAAAAAGTGCAGCTGGGGGTCATCTTCATCATCTTCTTCTTCGTCCGCTTCCGGGGTTGTCTGGTTTTCGACGGGCGCCGAACCCAGATTCTGTTCCTCTTGGCTGTGACGATGACGCATAAGCGCGCTGGCACCGGGCATGTGGGAAAAGCCCTCTTTCAGGCTTTGTCCATGCGTCCACGGCCTCGCAGCAACCTTTTTGCTTTCTTCGTTGAACACATCGAGATGAGTATGCAATTGGAAGAAGAGATAGGCAAAGTACACCAGGAGCAGGATGACGGCAGTGCCGCGCGACAGCTTGGCAATTTCCGTCTGGTCCGCATTGGTCTTGAGCTCAAAGACGGTCGGCACAATGACGGAGGCGACGGCCAGGGCGAGGAGGGACGCGGCCGTTTGCGCGACAGTCGTGTTGAAATGCTGCTCTCTGCGGCGCAGGCCGCCAAAGAAGAAGCAAAAGCCCATGACGAGCAGCAGGTTGGAGAGAATGGAGCCGATGAGCGAGGTTTGCACGACGACAATTTCGCCCTTGATGAGAGCGATGATGGCGACGATGAGCTCGACAGCGTTGCCAAAGGTGGCGTTGATGAGACCTCCGAGGGTCTCGCCGGTCCGGAGAGCAATCTCTTCGGTAGCAAAGCTGAGCATGGCAGCGAGAGGAATGATGGCAATGAAGTTGACAACGAAGACGACAGTCGGGCTAACACTGTGAACATAGTTGAGGGCAATGCCGACGGGTGCAGCAAAGAGCAGAATGTTGATCCAAGAGGCCAGGAACGTGCGCTGGAGCTGATTGGCCACCGTGAACGGATGTTTGGGGTATACGGGACGGTATAGCGCATTTGTCTTGACCCTTTTTAACGGCTTAATGTCTGCCTCGCCCTCCTGGTTATCGCTGACGCTTTTGGTCGCATCGCCCTCGGGTTTGCGGTTTCTGATGCCGGCACCGTTGGTGGCGGCCAGGCCATTGGTGGAGGCATGGTCGTTGCCGATTGATTTCTCCTCGGCGACTTGAGTGAGCTCGGGATCTCGGTTCGGATCGGTCGTGGACGCCTGCGTTCTTTGCTGCGGCGCGGTCGCGGCGTGGTTGAGACGGGATCCTTCCCCTTGGGCCTCCAGGTCGCGCTCATTGCGACTGGGCGCCCACGTGCCCCTGCGGTTCTGATTCCAGGCGACATGGCGAAACGGGTTCCAGGTCTGTTCGGTGCTGGAGCGGCTGAGGTTGTGCGCCAGGCGCTTGACGTTGTAGGTGTTGACTGTCATTTGGCGGGAGCACGGTTAGCGTCTAGGGTGTTTTTGGGTGTAAGATGCGTCGTAAGTGCTAGGAGCCCATGGGGCCGCGCGCGCTATCAAGAGCAAACGTGTGATGGGGTCATTGAAAAGGAAGTCTGAAAGGCTGTTGCAGTGTAGCGGATGGCGCGGCAGTGTTCCAACAATATATGTAATATGGAGGTGGGAGGAGAGGCGATGTGAGGTTGGCAGCGCGGAGCAACCGGCAAGGGCGAATCGCTTTGTTCAGTCGAGCAGCCAAGCCTCGTTGCGTTGCGTAGCGTCGGCTTCCCAGTGTGACAGTGAGGGTGAGGTGCGAAATGGAGATAGATGCTGGGCTAAGCAGAGGCGGCGCCACAGGAGATGTGTGGCATTGCTGGGATGGAGGCGTTTCGGAGCCAAGCAGATTCTGGGATGTGGATAAGATCACAAGTCAAATAGCTTATCCCCTTCTTAGCGGCCTGGCAGGATCCTCTATACTGGGTGGGCCACAAAGAGGAACGAAAGCCTGCCTGCGAACCATCGGGAGACGATGCTGCGCTTGCAAAGCAACCTAACAACTTGTTCGGTACTTGTGTTATCCCTGGACTCCATGGACTGCGAGGAGGGCCTGTGCAATCCATGAAACCTGTGTAAAGGCTGTAGGTTTGTGAAGAGGATTTGTTTGCGTGCGCGCGAACACGGCAGAAAACAAAGGGTTCATTCGACAAAGGGAGTCAAACACTGATAAGACGTTCAGACTCACAGCTCATTGTTTGGTTTCAGTGAGGCGTTCGCTCCACTGCAGCGGTAATAAGGGTGTGGATGAGTTGACTCTGGGCGAGTGAGCTTGGCAGCTTGGCTTTGGGCGTCGGTGAGTGAGCGGGCGCCCGGGAAAGGGGTAAAGCCACAAGCCAAGAGATTCCAAAAAAGATCGATCACCGGCAGCTGAGACCAACTGTCTTGGCGTTGACTAAAGAACTGCAACAGAAGATATTCCAAGAAAATCAAACCCTGTGTTGCAGATTCCCGTTAGTAATGGATTTTTTCATGTGGAAAAATACCTGCAGCCGGCGGGCGGCCTCACAGCCCATCCGTACTTCACTCTCCCTCCCCTAGGCCGAGTTTGTTTCAAGCTTGCAATGTCAAGTCTGCGGAGGCGACGAGGCGCAGCAGTTGCACCACGCCAAAAAAGGACGAGACGGATGAATAACAGGCAAGATTGTAACCCGGCCCCCGGGTTTGGAAGCGTGACGAGTGGCGTATGCGACTTGACGAAAGACTTACTCTTTTGAGAGACAAATCTCTGGGAGACCGTTTCGACGCGCAGTCAGCTTATCAACACAGCACAACCCAGGCCGGGAGTATGCGCTTGTAAGAGTGACAGAGAATGACGATGATATTTTTTTTTTTGGCGCGCGGTCAACCTTCCTGTCACGGCAGCAAGGGCTGGTGAAAGAGGAGGGAGGGGAAAGTCCTACTTCTTATTTGTTTTTCTGTCACAGAGCTATGGCCGATCTGCGCTCCTGAAGTGGTCTCAAGTGGTCACATAAAGCAAGAAAAGAGTAACGCGTGGGGGGAAAAAAAGGTTTGGCCCGACTGGGTCTGGCGACGCGAGGGCGAGAGATTGTCGAATCAACAGGCCCAGAACTGAGCTGGATCGAACCCAAAAGACAGAGAGAGCAGAGCAAGAGATGGAAAGTAGGATTGTGGAAAGGGGTGACAGTTGGGCATTTAAAACGCACGGGCAAAATAACAAGGCTCAACCTCGGTGACCTCGATTCCTCATTTCTCCCCGTCTGTCAATCACGATTTGTTAGCTGGTTATTCAGCTTCTATGTACTAGCCCAAACGCATCAACGGCCCAAGCCCAAGGCTATGTGAAACCGGGCTCTCTCCTCCAAGATACGCTACTCCAGGCGTAGCTAGAACAGGCGGCCTCCAACATGCTCGCGACTGTCACATTAAATGATTTATTATTTTAACACTCACTATTCCCCAAAGCACATAATTCCAGATATTCGTCCGTCGGCACCACCGCTACACTAGTTGATCGTTAGTTGCCTACCAACCTAGGTAGTCTCCAGCTCACTTCCCCCAACTGTCAAGCTAGCCCAAAAGTGCCAACCCAACAGCGAATCCCCCAATAGCAGACGAAAGATCTCGGTGGCTTGAGCTGGGCTGCATAGACAGCTTCGTGGCACTCACATTCCCTCTGTTCTCACCTGTGCGCCTCGCATCCTCGTGTCGTCATGGCCAGTCACTCACTAGAGCACCAAACGCACGGCTGCCCTGCTCTTCGTGAGTGGCCCAGCGCTAACCACGTAATTTGTCATACCAGAAATTACTAGTCATTGAAGATGAGAAATGAAAGAAAGAAAAAAGTTGTATTAATCATAGCCATCGTAGATGTCTTGTATCGTTGCAGCAACATGCGTCTCTAATAAATCAGCTCATGGGTATGTATCCGCCAAGTGTAAACGCCAATTTTCCTAGGCTTTATCCGTCGGTGCAGGCTTCCAACGGAGTAAATGGTGTGCCTCAGGACGCCTTCTCCCACTTCATTAAACCAGTAGAATCCCAAAATGAAACAAAGCAAGCCGCGCCTGTCCGTATATACCACAACTGAAAACACCAGCCCAACAGCCCATCAAACTAAAGCCAGGATGCATCACCGTCTTCGTCGTCCGGCTCGATACTAGTCAGGCGCGGTCGTCCTCGCTTTCGAGGCTGAGAGTTTGATCGAGGACGTTTCTTCGGCCTGCCAGGTGTAGATGCTCCTTTTCTCTTTCGGCCTCTCTCGCCGCCTTCCCCATCATCATCGCCCTCGCTAGGAGTGCCTGGTGCTTCCACATCCGCCTCCTCCTCGTCTTCCGCAACCTTGAATTCCTTGTCGACATTCATCAGCTCAATCAGGGCCTTGCACTTTGCGCCCATGCCCTGCAGCGTATCGAAGCCTTTTTCGTGTGCTGCGAGCTCCTCCCAGACCTTGTCTCCGTGCACACCCTGCACTTTGGTTGGTGTTTTATTAAGATCCTTGGCCAGGAGCTTGGCTTTGCTGTCGTGTCGGCTAGTCCCCATATTGTACAACTTTCGTAAATGGGTTCGGGCCTCCCAAAGTAGTAGCAGTATCACTGACGCAGATGCAAGCTGACGAAATCTCGCCGGTTCTACATTTGCACCCACCACTGGTGCTTCTGCGAGATCGGCTGGCTCTCCTTCAGCGTCACCTGATGCTTCCTCGGTCGCAGCCGGTGCATCCAAGTCCATGCGCATGTTAAAAATCTCAGACTCAATCGCTTGTGCAACAGTGGCTCCCGTTGTAGTCACAATCTTCTCAATGGTGTTGACCGTTGTATGCACCTCACCCATGGTGTGGTAGTCGAAATAGGTGAGGTTGTCCACGACGAAACGAGCAAAGGCAACCTGCTGCGGGACGCCGCTCTTGGCATTGAGCTTGTTGAGATCAAAGTCAACCTGGTAGCAAAGCTTCTCCAGAAACCGCTGCTTGTTTCTCATTTTGCTGATCTTGAGCACCTCCATCAGCAAGTGCAGTTTGGCTTGAAAGGGGTCTGTTGTAGCACCATGGGCATCTTTGACAATATCGCGTTGGTAGTTGAAAGCTGATTGTACTGCCTTGACGTATTCTCGCTCCAAAACTGTCTCGTGCTTCTCGTGCAGCGACCTGTGCTCCGTAAAGGCCAATTCCGCAATCTTTTTATTGGCAGATGTCTCCAGTGTGATCAAAGCCACACCAGTTTCTTTGGGATGGGTCAAGCCTTGACGATTGATACTGCCCAGAACTTCCATAGCCAGGAATGCGTACTCGTCCTGACTGGAAAGTGCTATGCGGGTAAAGTCCCCGAGAAACCTCTGCGTTGTGGCGCTGGCAACGTCGTCGAAATTGGTTCCGCCCATTATTGTGAGCTCTCGTTTGCCACCAGCGGCAGCAGCTTGAGACGAAGCCTCCGATCGTCGCTCCTCTCCCATCAGGAATTCCTTGAAAGACCTGAGAATCATGGTTTCCAGCATGGGAATTTGGTCCTGGAAAACTTGCTGAAACGCCGTGTAGACCTTTGCAAGAACATAGTTCCGTGGCCATGACTGGCAAACCAATCCAATGGCCTCAAGGGCTGCTTTCCTGGCTTCGAGGGGTTGCTTAGGATTAGTAAAAGGGGAAACGATATCCACGATCAAACGTGGCACCGAGTCGCCCTGCCACTTTTGAAATCTTGCCCTGAAAATCTCGATTTGCTGATCCAGATCACAGTGCTTTGCCACGTTGCCGACGATGATTGCGTAGGCACAGAGAATATTGAGACGTTTTGGGTCTAGGGGTGCAGTTGCAATCTTCTGAATACCCACCAAGCTGGAGGCGACTAGGTTAGCCATTGGGCTAAAGTCGTTCAGTAAATCGCATACGACCTTGGCACAGGCAATCAGGTCGTCGAGAGCGCCTCTAGATGAGATTTTCCCAACGCCTTGGAGGAGTTGCTTGCGCACCTCACCCAAAAACTGTGAGTGTACAGTAGACAGTTGTGGAAGTACCCTCTTATATATGACTGTTACTGCGCGGAACGCAGCCAGCTCTTCTTGTCCGGAAAAGCTGGCGAGCTGAGGCTTCAAAAGACGAATCTGTTCAAAGTTGAATAGTTTTGGGTCTGCATTTGCGAAGATTGTGAGAACCTGAAGTGCGTCTCTGCCGGACGGTCCTGATGACTCTTCTGAGTCTGGATTGTCGAGAAGCCCGAACATGTCGCCGACTAGCTTAGAGCAAACTGAAAATGGGCCCTCCAGCGACTTATTGTTGGGCCGAAGAATTGCTTGAAAGACTTTGTCGAGGACTTCTGTGGCAGTTCCTGTCTTGACGGTTTGAATAATGAGAGCAACATGCTCCGCGATTGCAGTCTGGTAGGCAGCTGTTCCATCGTTCGAGTAGAATGGTGCAAACCAAACCTCCTCAATCATCTGGCGAGCCAGATCTCGTACACCCTCGTCTGGATCCTGGACACGCCGAAGCAGGCCATTTGCAATAGCGCAGCGTAAACCCTTGTTCTTATTGCGCAAATAAATGTCTCGAGCGAGCTTCATAGCACGTTTTCGTACGCCGACGCCGGCATCTTGGAAGCGCTCGATAATTTTTGGCGTCAACGATGGTTCAAGAGCCGGGCGCATCGTGATGCAGCTTCCAAGCAATCCCAAAGCAGAGTCTCTGACCTGAGTGGAAGAGTCACTGGAGCATTCCAAGATTAGCTGAATCACGCTGGAATCTCCGTCCAGGATAGAGGGGTCAGTTTCTAGGACTTGGTTGATACTCTTGAGACTCTTGCTTCGGACAGTTGCTTGGTCGCTGGCCATGGAACCAAGCAGAATATTGAGAATGTGACCGAAAGACTCGCAAAGTGGCGACCGTAGCAGGATAATGGTAAAGGCGAGCTTCGCTTGATGGGTGCCGATTGCTTTGAATGTATACTCACTAGCAAGCCATTTGCGATCTGCAATCATCTTCCTGAGACGGTAAGCCAAACGACCTAGCTCGCTGTCTCGCTCGATGTCTTCATCTTTGATAGAATCGTATGCGATGTGTGTCCTGTTTGCCCAGTCTGTGATAACAAAAGCTACAGCACTAGCCAGGTGTTGATCTTCTGTGCTTCGGCTTTGCAAGTACTCAAGCACGGCACGAAACGGTCCTGCCCAAGCAACTATATACTCCGGTTGAACCTTCTGGTCCAGAGTATGGATGGCAAGATCGGCGAGATATCGTGACATTTCATCCACGTCGGCTCCCTCGAAATTGGTAGCAGTGCGTTTGACATGGGAGCGCAGACGGGAGATGGCCGCGCTCATGGATCCCAGTAGTTCCAATGCCATATTTTTGGCAGGAACAGCTGTCTTTTGACCCTCAAACAGCTGCACCATGCGCAACATGAGGAGGCGCAGCAAAAGCTCGGCGCAAGGCCAATCGGGTGAGTCGAGGCATACGGTGAAATCGTCCACAAATAGATCCAGTAAGTTGCGATACGGTGTGTCTCCCGATTTCGTAGAGCCAATAGCTCTTTTCACGATGAAGTTGATCACGTAGGAGGCGTTTCGCGTAGCAATGTCATACAAGGGACTTGATATTGTGTCCAGCTCTTGAACGGCGATTGCATGCTGTTGAGAAGCATGATCATCACTGGTCAAGGACGATACCGCTTTTCCTTGTCTAGAGGCTGCTTCGGTGACAGCAGGCTCGCCCTCTGCATCTCCGTCCAGATCTTTCAGCAAGGTCGCTCGGCGACCCTCGCCACTTTGGTCGACCTTTCCGGAACTCGACTGAATTAGCCGCATTATTAGGGCAGACACGGGTTGGATGCTACCGCCGTCAGCTAGTTTGAATTGCTTCGAGCTCTGTTTGCCGACTGGAAGTTTTTCTAGCGATATGAGAATGTCGTCAATAATGCCCTGCCGTTGTTCAGTCTTGTTGACAAAAATCTGGCAAAGAATGTCCATGGCTACTGAGCGAATGCCGTCAAACTTTTGTACCCCGATAACGGACTCGCGTTCGACGTGCGCATTGTCGACAAATATCAGTTTCGAGGCAGTATACTCTAGAGTATTGATTGCGGTCTCGGAAAGCTCAATCTTGGCAATCAACTCTGCCATCAATGCGAACAGCTTTTGACACGTAACAAATATTGTTGACAGTGTCTTTTTGTGCTTGAACAAAAGCTTGAAAATGCTTGCACCGGTGCCGCTGCTTCCCAGTTCCACGAGAGGCATGATGATATCCTCGGTGACGGTTTTGCAGAGGTTAACGCAGCTAATTATGATGGCTTCCACATACAATTGCTTGTCTTCTCTGCCACCAGACAAAATTCGAAGGCATGTTCTTGCAGCCTTCATGGCTGTCTCGACTTCTGCGAGTTGTGTGACCCATGCATCTGCAGCCGCCTCGTCCCAGTTTTCATCAATGTGAATATCCATTATATCCATATATTTGAGACTGGATTCACTGAGCTTGATGATTTGAAGCAGGTTTTCCACGGAGACCTTGTCAAATGTTCGGAGGTCGATAGCTTTCTGCAGTGCGCCGTGCAGCTTTTGATGAGTTCCAGCAGTCATGGCGACCTCTTGGTCCGGCATCAACTTTACGATATGGTCATACCCTGGCTCCATTGCGAACGCATACCCAACAGCGGAGAAGATGTTGCGAAACTGGGACTCCAGGGCGTCGAGTGCAGCCTCTCCGCGCTGACGTTGATCAAGGCCAGAGCCCATAAGGTCCTGTCCCCCTTGCGCATTCCCGTATCTTCGGGCTGACAAGTTGTTCGGCGCATCAGGCGCAACTGTCACATCGGCGTACTCGTCTCTTTTACTCAAGGTAGGAAACTCGATGCGCAGGCCTCCGGCCGGCTCCGATGTATCAACGATTATCTCATCAGCTTCGAGAAGAGGCGGCGATGATGTCTTTTTCGCAGGCACTGAGTTTTTGTCTACGGATGGCAAGTAAGAGTCGCCATCCTCGTAAGCAGTCGGATCAAAGTTCTTCGAAGCTGTAATAGCGATCTCGACTTTAGCAGAACTCGGCTGAGCGGCTTCGACACTGTTTGTGCCCGCACTACGGGTCGCGTTTGGTGTCTTATTTTCGGAGGTATTCCTGGGAGGCTTCTCGGGAGTCTTTTCGTGGACCTTTTCCGCATCGTGCGATGGTTTCCGGACATGTGATGGGGCGGAGCCATTAACAGCTTTGTCAGGCTTAACATTGTTCTTGCTAGCCTTAAAGAATGTCTCGACTCGGTCATGCACGGCCTGCGTCACAGGTGTGAGGCCATTTGTGGAAGGTTTTTTCGACGTAGGTTTCGGTCGACCGCGCGGGACAGATCGAAAGTTGCTAAAGAAGTGGTCAGAGCCAACGGGCTTCAACGCAGATCCCGATGCGAAACTTACTATTGAGTGCGCTGCGCAGGCTTCATGTCGTGGAGTACAAAGTCGACAGCTTGCTTTATACTCTTTGGCTGTTGATCTTGCCCAGTCACTGCTTCGTTATTCAGATTGTCAAACTCATGTCGAGGAAACAAGTGGGAGACGGGTTCGGCCGGTGAGCCGGAGCCGATGGAAGGATCGGGAATGATGTCTGCCGGTACATTAGTCGGCATAGATGTAAAGAAGTAAGTGTAACAGCATACATGGAATAAAAGGGACCGTCGAGGTCTGCGGCGAGTAGGGGAGAGCTTGTTGCAGAGTCAACGGCCGTGAAATTGTGGCAGCTAGGTTCACTTCCTCGCGTCGGCTGCTGAGGCCATTCTGAGGACCGTTCATGGTGCCAGATTGAATCGCTGCTGTTGGTCGTCGTCGTTACGGCTTGTCTGCCAGCTGGCATTGCGGGCCGAAGGAGCTGCCAGGCAATGGCGCATCGAAGGTGCAAACGCAGGGGCAGTCTTGGGAGCAGTGAACGTCGCTCGCTGTCTGTCACAGCCAGCAGAGACGAACAAGAGTATTGGCCGCCACTCCTCTTCGTAGTGTTGCGAGAGTATCGTACAGCGCTGGCTGATGCGACAGAGGGCTAGCAACGGGATCGCATCGGCGCAATGGTTTGTTGGGCTGTTGTGCGGTTGTGAGCAGCTAATAGTATGATCATGTAGCCTGTAGTTGCACTAACCAGGTGCGAAGTAATCCCCAGGCAGCACTCCCCGATCCGGTATAGTTATGGCATGTAATAGCGGGCTGGCTGACCAGTCAGCGCATTTTTCCTGCAACCAGGCCGCATTGCGCCGTCTCTTGTCCGCCAATGAAATGTTGCATACGAGCCACATTCTCCATTTATATTTTTCACCTGCACCATATCGCCGAGCTTCGCGATAAAAAAAAACGGTAGAGAAACAAAGTCTTTTCACGACACTCGAAAAGTCATTTACAATGGCAGCGATCGGATCACTGGTCTTTTGCACCGACTGCGGTAATCTACTGCCTTCCACCAAAGGCACAGATAGGAATGTGCTGAAATGCGAGTGTTGTGGTGCCGAAAACCAAGGTTCGTTCTCATCTAATGTTGAGTAGAACACGTTTGACAATTCTGACAATTCTGCTTCCAATAGACACTGGAGCAAGGACTACCCTTACTCAATCAAAACCCTCCGACTTCCCCTCATTCCTGAGACAAAAGCTGCAATCCAGTGTCCAGGCTATCGAGCGACGCAATATCCAGACTGACAACACGGTGAACGAGACCTGCCCGAAGTGCGGTCGCGAAGAGGTTCGATACACCAATGTACAGCTTCGCAGTGCGGACGAAGGCTCAACCCTCTTTTACATGTGCGACTGTGGTTATACGTAAGTTTGGACCCACAACCGCTCTTGTCGGCAGCACACTAATACACATTACAGGTGGCAGGAGAACAATTAAAGCGCTGTCTGAATGTTATTTTTATTCTAGGCCGAAGCGCCAGCGACTTCTGGAATCAACGCATATTCAGCCTCTCCACTTTGCTCATAGTCGACCATGTCGAGCGCAACGATTATACTTTCGCGAACCACCTTTTCCTTGTCGTGGAGGAAAGGTCTGAGGATATCCTCAACGCCCTCCTCTTCTCCAAGACTACCGAGAGCCTCTGCAGCTTCGTGGCGCACCATGCTTGCCTCGTTGACGTCGCTGAGTGCCTTTGTCAGGGCGGGGATCGAAGCAGGGTGCGAGAGCTGGCCGAAGACGAAAGCAATCTCGTGACGAAACAGCGCGGAGGGGTCATTTAAACCCTTGGCGAGCGCAAGGACGGCGGGGACGGCCGTTGGCAGGTCTGGCGGCGAGGCCAGATCCCGCAGAGAGAACATGGCGCGGTATCGCAGGAAGAGAGGCAGTTTCTCGTCCATCAGCTGCTTTCCCAGTTCCTCGACATTCTGTTCGGTTTCGACGGCCGGTGGCGCAGGATCGATAGACGCAAAGTCACTACGTAGGCGTTAGCTAGAATCAAACAGCACATTTTTCGCACCTGCAGATAAATGCGCACCTTGGCTTGAGCTTTTCTTTTTGTCTATCTTGGGAGCTGGACCATTCGATACGATCGATCGCGATCTCGCATGTCTCGACGACAGATATATCCTCACCCTCGCGATCACGGAAGTGCTTCAGCAGCTCCAGACTCTCAGCATGGCCCAAGGCACCGAGGGCTTCGGCGGCCTCATGGCGCACCATGGAATCTTCCTCTAGATCGCACAGAACTTTACGTAGGGGCTGGACAGCGGCATCGTTGGCCGTCTGGCCCAAGCAGTAGGCGAGTTCATGCTTCAAAAGGGCAGAAGGCGAAGCGAAAGCGGCCGCGATGCCCTCGATGGCGGGGCCCGCGGCGCTCTTGTCCGTGACAGCCATGTGCTTCAGAGAGAAGAGGGCACGAAAGCGGAGGGGCAGGGGAGTGGCCTCGGAGACCAGGCTCTCGCGGAGCTTTTCCACAGTGACTGTCGCCATGGTATATAGTATCGTCTCGATCGCACAACAAAGATTCGGAAGAGCGCGACGAGCCCGCACCCTGAAGGATCTGATTAAAGAAAAATTTAGGTGGGGTGGTGCGCCGATAACACCGACCCCTCCATTTGCTTGGCCCGAGTGGTGCTAAATCTTTATAGACTAAAGTAGCGGCAAATTTGACAACCATCCATGGGAAGTGGTCAACCATTTCAACGGTTCCATGGTCTAACGGTTATGACTGCGGATTCTGATTCCGCCAGCGAGGGTTCGACTCCCCCTGGAACCTTTTTTTGCGTTGTGGCTCAATTTTCTTTACCTTTTTGGCGACCCGTGATAACTATTTGGGAGACTGTGGTCTGAATTTCCTTGCTCTCTTTTTTTCGCGTTTTTCGCGTTCTCTTTTAACTATCGGTCTCTTGTTTTCATTGTACGACAGTGCACATCCACCTTCTACGCGTTTGCGCGTAAAGTGCCAACGCCGGAGTGTGTGACTACCCTGTAAAAAACGACTTGATTTTTGTGCCTTTCTCCTTATGTTTTCCGGTGTTATTTATCTTTCGCACTGTCTCTGATGTCTTTATAGAGAGATTCGCATCACTTGTTTATTTTTTGTCATGTCCTCGGACTTTGTTGTGGTTGGATTACATATTGGTCAAATCACGAATAGGCATTATTAAGCTCGCGCTATCCACACGCTCAATTGCCACTTGCGACAGAGACACAAGGCCAACCCTACCACTTTCACCCGTTTATTAGCCAGTCAATACCGCCACGAAAAAATCGCGCACATCGCGAGCATGGCGCCGTCCCTCGAGCAGACCGAGTCGGTAGACGACGTGCTCGCCAACCCCCTCAAGCAGAAGCCACAGCTCGTGGCCCCGGAACCGGCGCATTGTCCCGGGCCGGAATCAGAGCAGGCCGGCGCGGCAGACTCGTGCGCGGGGTGCCCGAACCAGGCCATCTGCGCGTCCTCGGCGGCCCAGGGTCCCGACCCCGACATCCCCATCATCGCGTCGCGCCTCGCGGACGTCCAGCACAAGATCCTCGTCCTTAGCGGCAAGGGCGGCGTCGGCAAAAGCACATTTACGTCGTTGCTGGCGCACGCGTTTGCGACCAACCCGGACCGCACCGTCGGCATCATGGACACGGATATCTGCGGGCCGAGCATACCAAAAATGATGGGCGTTGAGGACGAGACGATCCACGTCAGCGGCTCCGGGTGGTCGCCGGTCTGGGTCATGGATAACCTCGCCGTTATGAGCATCCAGTTCATGCTGCCGAGCCGCGACGAGGCCGTCATCTGGCGCGGGCCTAAGAAGAACGGCCTGATCAAGCAGTTCCTCAAGGACGTCGAGTGGGGCGACCTGGATTTCATGCTCGTCGACACGCCGCCCGGCACCAGCGACGAGCACCTCAGCGTCAACTCCTTCCTCAAGGCGAGCGGCATCGACGGCGCCGTCGTCGTCACCACGCCGCAGGAGGTTTCGCTGCTCGACGTCCGCAAGGAGATTGACTTTTGCCGCAAGGCGGGCATCCGCATCCTCGGCCTCGCCGAGAACATGAGCGGCTTCGTGTGCCCCAACTGCAAGCACGAGAGCGAGATTTTCAAGGCCAGCACGGGCGGCGGCCGCGCCCTCGCCGAGGAGATGGGCATACCGTTCCTCGGCGCGGTTCCGCTGGATCCGCGCATCAGAATGGCCTGCGACTACGGAGAGAGTTTCTTTGATTCGTTCCCAGATAGCCCAGCATGCAAGGCTTTTCAACGGGTGGTGCGCAATCTAGCGCAGCAACTGGGGCTGGATACCCAGGACATATTACCGAACTAATCGCCGTGCTACCAAGATGGAACAAAAACTGTATATAATGATATGACGACATTTCATATGCTATCATGATAACCAATTCGTGCTTATTCTTCCCATCATCAGTCAGATGCCAGTTTCTCAGGTATATCTTCGAGATCTTCGACGGATGTAATATCAACGACGCGACCTGCCTCGCTCGTACTTCGCATAAGCTCCTTGGCGCCAGCATAAATCATTCTCATTTCGGCATTGCATGTTTCGGGGAGATAGTACAGCAGGACGTAGGGCACCGAGGCTCGGCCGTCGCTCTGCGCAAAGAGGTGTCAGTTCCGGCCCTCACCTTGAACAAGCGTGCGCGGGCGCGTGCGAACTCACCAGTGTTAGCGGATAGCTTAGAAGCACAAAGCGAGGCGAGTGATCGGGGAGGTCATCGCCAATCTCCTCTAGTGTGTTGTATACTGTCTTGTCGTCGTCCTGGCGAATCTCTTGCGTGTTCTTGTCGACCAAGTCTAATTGAAGCGAGGGATCAGCGAGCGTACCGTAGCCGAGGAGTCGAACTGCAGGCTTACAAATGACCGCTTGGGGGTCCTTGGCACGGGATGTTGACAGGCGAAACTTGCGCAGGTGCTCCTTGGTCTCGCCAGAGAACGTATATAGTCTTGACTCGGACGCCTTAAGAGTCCTGTTAGCAAGCTATATTAGAGTATCACCTCGGAGGCGCGCACCATTCTGGGATTGTTCAACTACCACGTTGTCTCAGGAATCAGCTGCGGTAGATGTACGCCGACGATGTTACTTTGCTGGTTGTCGTCATGCCCCGCGTGGCTAGTGTGAAAATGGAGTGGCTGATGGAGGGGCAATAGTGGCTCGGCACATGCGAGGCGTATCGAGGTACGCCCGGCAAAATGATATTATATTATCATAAATTCATTATTAATCTAAATGAACACTGGAAACTATGGCCTCAATAATTTGGCTCACTAATTTGTGAAAATTGGGTTAATGTGCCTTTGTGTGAGCGACTTCTTCGTCACACCACTCTTGATTGTGTGCGCTCGTCATGAATGTGCTTCTCGCGACAGAGCTCGGGAAAATACAAATGAAATAGCCAGAAGGCTGTCATCATGATGACAAAGGAAACTCGTCTGAAAAGTCGTAATATGTGCGTTTTGCTGTGGTTGTGTAATAGTCGAGAGATTAGTGAAGTCGTTCCTTGACGTAGACCATTGCGGCCAATCCGGCGCAGCAGCTTGTGCTCATCGCGTGTTTGCACCATGGGCATTTTACCGTCATCGAAATAGCACCAGCAAAGTCAGATCTGTCTTTGGGGCTCAAGATAACGTTGGGATTCACCATTGCGTCGTACAGTTTGCTGGGCATATCGTGATAATACTTGCATCCACAGCATTCAACGAAGACTTTGGCAACTGTGTCGCCATTAGCACGCTTGGCGGGCTGTGCTTTAGGATTCCTCGGAGAAAGTTTAGGAACTTCACTTAATGAGAGATCCGAAATGCTGGAACTGTCGATATTGTTGGACCGCAACCTCAAAGCCTCATGCTCAGTGGTGGGTCTTGCTGATGGCATTGGAGGCAAAGCAGCCATGACCTTTCTGGCCGCAGCCTGGATGGGATCAACCTCGCGATCGACATCGTAGGCGCCATTAAACGAGCTTGAGGAAACAAAGGAGCAGGCCTCGCTGGGGTAGGCGTTGTCGTGCAATTGAATCCTAGGCAAAGTGAATCGTTCCGACTCTCCTGAATTTCGCGGTAGACCCTTCTCTGACTGGGGTCTCGACGTATTGGGCGTGCTTGGCATCGAAACAGTGTTAAAGCAATCGGATGCAGAATCTTCTGAGGAGCTAGAAGTGATTTGAGGAACTTCAGAGCGCTGAATAGCCCACTCTTGGCTGTTCCAGAAAGCCTTCTCGCCTTCCTCCTTCTCAATCTCGACCTTTGGCTTGACAGTATGCTCAATCGTGTCCATAACTGACGATTGAAGATTCTCCCAGGAAGGGCTTGCACTTGGCTGCTTGGTATCGTCTTTGGAAGCTGTAAAAGACAAATCGTAGAATGAAGAATCAGTTTCTAGTGGCAAATGCATGAGAGGAGCGTTGGGGACAGGCATCGGCGGACTGCCGCTCATCATAGACTCGCGCTTTGAACTTCGACGAGGAGGTTCTGGAGGAGGCGGTGTCTTTACCGGCCCCTGATTCGTCGAGGTCTTTTTCTTTGTGTGCTCGATATCGCCATCGCGTCTTGCTTCTTCGGAGCTAGCATCTGATTTGTTTGAATCGTCGTGAGTGTTTGAGGCCGGGCCGGTGTCTTTCGCGACAGGGCTTCTGGACGATGAAGATTTGCTTGATGACCTGAGGCGAACGCGTGCGCGCCATTTCTCAATAGTACTGAGGTCTGGCACTGGTGGGGCGGTTGGAGATACCAACAACATTGACTTTGACTTTGCAGTTGCAAAAGCATTAGGGGGATAAGCCCGGGAACTGGCACTCTTCGAATCTGTCGCGCGGGGCGGCGGGGGTGGAGACTTGAGAGATGTGTTGCTTGTGCGCAAGGCGGGATGGACATCCGGAAGGTCGATTGCACTCTGCGGATTCAGGTTCTTCTCGTTGGCAAGATGTTGCTCATATTCGAGTTTGATGCCCCCAATGAATGGACGCTCCTGAGACTGATCAATCGAAGAACGTCGGAAGTCAAAAGTTGATCTGATGAGGGACGAAAATGACCCGGCACGGGACCGAGGCTGCTTGTAGAATGTCGCCTCCTTGGAAGAATGGTCAGACAAGAGCATGCTAGAAGGTCGGGGCTTTCTGCCATTGCCTGCAATCACAGTGTCGGATTGGCTCGGCTTGGCTTGACCAAATGCACACGGGGATGAATCTGGAGGAGGTTTGCTCAGGCGGCGAGGCTTTCTTGTAGCTTTTGCTTCATCCCTAGCTCTCCTCTCCTCCTTCTTCTCTTGCTTTCGTTTGTCATAAGCCTCCCAGCTAGGAGACTGGCAGACAGAACTGTCAGTGCCGGACACCGGATTTGGAGAAGCCTCAACAGTAGAGCTGTATGGTACAGAAGGAGGAGTGTCGGTAATATTTTTGCTGCTTCGACGAATCTTCATGTTGGTGGCGGGCTGGCGAATAGTAGAGGCCGATGGCTTAGACGATGCGGTATTGACATCTATCACCAGCTGGGGCTTTGGTACGTGAGTCTGGAGCGGGAAGCTTCTTTGGCGTTGCTCGCTCTGGCGGCGCTCTTGCACCGTTTGAGTTTCGGTTTGGCGACCTCTCGTTGCAGGCCGCTGCCCTGACGATGATGGCAGACTGTCGAATGTGACCCCGGGGCTTTTGGACGGGTTCGAGCCGATGCGCAGTCTATGGCTCTGTGACGCAGGTGTTTTAGCGAGCGAGCGTTGATGATGCTGAGCAGAGGAAGTGGCACTCACCATGTATTGCTTCTCAAGATCCAGCATGCGCTGCAAGCTGTTTGAGCGACTCTGACGAGATATAGTCTCGGCCATGATGCGCAAGTTTGATTATAAACACTTCCAAGAAGAAGGGCAAAAATTCCACGCTTCGAGGCGGGCGCGGTGCAACGTGAATGAGCAAGAGCAGTGGACTAGTCAGGTCGCACACTGCAGGGCACAGCGGCAATGACACGACAAAGAACGGTCAAGGGGAAACACTGCAGGTCGTATGCGGGAAAGCGAAATTGCACTAACAGAGCGGCAGGACGTGGATAATAAATGTGCCGAAATGATCAAGAGCCAGAGTAGCCTCGTGTTACTGCGCAGTGGTGAAACAACGCGTGTAAGTGTAAGCCCACAAGGGAGGGAAGAACCTGTCTGGACTGCTAGGCCAAGATGGAGATATCGCAGAGCTCTGGGGTAACACAACAGCTGTTGAGCAAAAATAGCAGGAAGAAAGAAAGGCAGGGGTCGAGGGGTATATAGCTAGCTTTGGAAGCAACGGCGTAGCGAACCGAGAATGGGAAGCTTTTGAAGGAAAGGTGTGGGTGTGAGGTGTGTGAGGTACCTGCAAACAAAATACGAGGAGGCTTGGGAGTTGCAATGTGGTTGGCTGTGGAGCTAGCTGATGGCGGAGGGGTGGAGGGGTTTTCTTTGCTGGCGCTATGCGAGACGCTGAGGGAGCTGAGAACGGCCTGGGATGGGCGTTGCGATACAGTGGGTGTGTTGGAGCTTGGCTTGGTGCAAGAAAGCTGGACATGTCTTTGCGCTTGGCGCATAGGGTGACGATGAAGAGGAGGAAAGCTGCTGATTGCAAAGAGGTTTTTGAAGCAGAAGGAGTTTGTTGGTAGGTACCTTAGGCATGCACATGTACACAGAGCGTGCAGCGACCTAGGTACCTGCAAACCGGTTGACAGCTGGCAAGCAAATCACTTTGCAGGCAGCTGCTGACTCAAACTCAGTACCTCGAGGAGCCCATAAACGCAACTTCGATGATGCATCACTACAAAGCGGCAGATTTCGGCTCTGACGACAAGACGGCTGCGCCGACAAAACGAAAAATTTAATGACTTGCTTCTCTTTACGCATCCAAAACGCAGGGATCAGCGCTGCCAACTGCCCACCTCGTGTCATTCAGCGCCCACCGCACTCGCAGCACGCAGCACCTGCAGCCAAGATTCAAAGAATACGAAGTGCAGGCCTGTGGCCGCCAATAGAGCACGGCGGGTGGCCCGATCTGTCACGGCAGCGGCCCCCAGCCAGACGCCGTAAAAATAGCCACACAAATGGGGCTAGGAAAAGCTGGTGGCCTGTTGATGATTAGGTTCTCTTGGCTCTCTCTTGCTTCAGGCTAACTATGGATACCAGTAACAGGTTTTCTAGCGAGCATGCATGACGCGAGACAGGCAAGCTTGCTGGTACTTCCGGCTGGCCCGCTCTACTGGTACAAGAGGACAGTAACAGCCTTGCTAAGCTTCCATCGTCATTGATGTCGTACAGCCGGAAATTCTTCAAAATTTGGGTTTGCCTCCTGTCCACGAACCGCGCATGGGAGATTTTGTGACGGACAGTCATCTGCCCCCGCTCCATCCCAACTTCTTCGATGTGTACCGGTAATCTTTTAGACCGAGACAGGCGGCAACCTACTTGCCTAGCTAGTCAGAGCCCGACAAGGCTGGTCCGATCACTTAAACGGCGGAATGGTCTCGCCTTACGGATACGATACGAAGGTACACCCTTGATCCACATAACAGCTCGTAATTTTGACATTAGTTCTTTTAAATCGACTCAGCAACCTATTCAGGTCGTACAAACTATAATATTCACGAAAAGGATTCCGTTGAACATCCTCCAGTTTGCTTACATGTTATGTCTCGGCCCACGGCCGTCTTTCAGGCACCCGGCCGATTCAAGCCGCGTCGCGATCCTGGTACGCGGAGTAAGATGTGTCACGACAGCATCATAAAATTAAAGTACGGAGTGCTCAGTGCTTTCATTACATGCACTCGTCTCCACGTTTGAAATGTAACAAATGGCGTTGCAGGTGGCCCGAGAAGTGCCAGACAGCTGCGGGCGGCATCGCCCGCTGCACGGCCACGAGTTCCCCAACCCCACGCCTGCATACAATGTTTTACGCACCAGCCACCCCGTAACCCGCTCCGTGTTCCGCCTCACATGAGATTTCAGTGCTGCAGAATGAATCTATGTCTAGTTAGTTATTCAATGAAATTTTGGCACAAACCTACGCTATTGCTCTAATTTTACAATGCTCGACACTCCGCGCTATGTATGCGTCTTCAAACCGGAAGAAGGGTATGGAGAACAGAAAAACGAATCGAAAAAAGCAGAATGCTGTAAAGAAAAGGAAGAAACGCAAGACCATGTGAATCATGTACTTGCAACAGAATTCCTCCGCCGGAACGAACTAGGACAAGGCAATGGTGGAACGTGGACTCAGCTCATGCTTTGAGGAATCGCCCGCGGTGCGCCTGGACATCAGACTCTGCAGGGCTAAAATGCATCCAAATTTCCTGGCTCACAGAAAAACTGCTGCCGGCCATTTCCGTATCTGACGGATTGTCTCGAATCAAGCTCATGATTGTTCTACGAACGCTGTGCCAGATGCTCCTCATTCTCGTCGAGAACTCGTTGGGAATCTTGAGCCGCACCGCTACCCACTTGTCGTCAGGCGCATGGTCCGTCTTGAGAGCTTCGTCGGGGTCGCTGACTGGTTCTCGTGTGCAGAGCAGTCGCTCAGAGCTCCACGTACGGAACTTTGTTTGCTCAGGTGGCAGTGTCGCCTCTAGGAACTCGAGCGAAGCGACAATGGTGAGGTAGAATGCGCGGCTAGGGCTCACGAGGGACTTCATAAAGAGACTCATCCAAACAGGGTACAGGACCGCAAAGTCTGTCATTGCCAGGTGAGTGGACCCCGCGATTGTGAGCATCCAACACAGAGCACCCGAATCTCGCGCCTCATTACAGAATGAGACGACACGGTCATAGTTCTCTTTCCAGTGCATGAAAGCCTCGGACGAGATTGCAATGATGGGCTTGTTGACGCTATTTGATGGCTTGTCGCCACCGGGAGGCGTGGCCTGACCCCAGGCATCCAGGATCAACCCCGAGGCGATCCATGTAAGCGAGTCGTCCCGGCAGAGTTGTACTGTCGTGGCTCCGCCAAAAGAATGCCCCATCACTGAGACTGTTTCGAGAAACATGCTGCCCTTCCAGTCCTCCCACTGAATCCCGATGAGGCCCATGGAGCTGGATCCGATGTTTCCCTTTTTGCGCAGATTCAACTTTGCAACCTCTTCCCCCTTGCCGTCATTGATGAGGCCGATGACATGATATGCTTCCTTGATCTCTTCTTGACGAAGCTCGATTTGTGCAGACCTCAAAACACGATCCACGCCTTGCGGGTTATGCGGCGACGTATCCTGGGCATTATCTTTGGGCAGGATGTAATCGACGACGTAGTATGGATTCACGCCTTTTTTGCCATGACCACGCACCTTTTTGCCGCCGGCGTCCTTGTCCGAATCGTCATTCGTGTAGATTTTGGCTGTCGAGGACTCAATCTCTGCAGGATCAATGTCTTCCGGTAGACTGACGTGTGTTCTCGCACCACTGCCATCTCGGTGTTCCATTGCAACTACAATGAACCCGAAGCTTGCAAGCTCTCCACAGATGGCGCTGTAGCAAAGTCGAGATCCGCCCAAACCGTGGCTGAAGATGATGACGGGAAACTTGGGCCGCTTGTGGTTGCCCTGATTTTGTCTTCTTCGCTCGCACCCGGGACCGGACTCTTGAGGAAACGTATCGGGCCAAAAGGATGCCAACTTGGCATTGCGAAAGGCCGGCAGCTTGGTGAAGAGGGTTGTGCAGGCTAGGTAGCCAGTGACGGGTAACTCTGGTATATTTAGGAATTTGGCGTATCCTTTGGCAGTTGCTAGTCTGGGGCGTGGCATCCAATCTACACGGTGCATGCCCTTGAGGCCATCTTTGCTCTCGGCCTCCTTTCGCAAGTCACCAGGGTAGTAGATGCCCATGAGTACCGTGTCCATGCGCAAAACTGGCTTTCCATTTCTTTTCAAGCTAGATATGGGTCGCGGATTCCGCGCAGGTACTTCGATATCCATGTAGCCTGCGCTATAAGGACCTGTATAATGTGGCAGACGGTGTAAAAAACGTTCTCGCAACGTCTTGTGCGGCTTCACTGCAGAATCACGAAGATCTTGCGTGTCGCCTCTCGGTTTTGCGGGTTCAGTGGCCATTTTCTCGATATTCCGTCCAATATTGGTGGCGGAGAGCTGGTCACGCGACTGCTTGAGGTAATTGGGCGCAGACTTGACCGATTTAATAGCTGCAATGGCTTGTGGTGTCGTCACTAAAATTTGTGTTGCATTGCCATGGTGACGTCACCCACGCACGAAGCCATTCTTAGCATGTGAAGGAAAAAGGATCTGCAACAACGCGGGCAAGTACGTACCGAACTCTGGATCGCGATGAGAAAATTGGGAGGAGAGGCGACAAGATAAGGCGAATAAGCACTGCCATATCCGATTCACTCGAACTATTTGCTTAATTTGACGAGAGTTTCTGGGCACTGGCGATGCTTTGCGTCTTTGCGTACGTTATCAACAAAGATGCTGTGATGGCACGACCCACGGGATGGATACTTTTTTGACATTCAATCGCCGCACAGCGTGACCGATCCACTGGTAGATAGTGTTCGCAGCAGCCTACGATAATTCTCAAGCC